>DWQX01000249.1:0-51385 GCA_018245475.1 Pharmacophagus antenor | reverse complement strand
CATACGCAGATTTAAAATATTTTGCAAATTATAACCTGTGTACAAAGTGGTCTCAAACTTTTGGCCGGCAGTGTATATGAATGTTGCAAAACAGCAATGCTGTTATGACGACAGATTGACATTGAAGTTGGTGGCTAGGAAGGTTCGAAAACTAAAAACCACAAACTTCTCCTACGATTTATAGTCAAATTTCGACCACTTAAAGGTAGTAGTAATTAATGATTTTTAGAACATAACATTAAATAATTAAATTTGGAAACAAACTTACTAGGTCTTGCGGTGAGCGGCGAGCTAGCCAACCAGCGTATCGCACGTCTCCTACCAATGCGCGCAAGCGTGGACGCGCACGGGCCAGAGCGGCGCGAGCTGCGCGCCGAGCGGCTGCATGCAGTGCGCGGTGCCAACCGGCGGCAGCACTGGCCGAGCCAGCACGTAGAGCCAGCGCATGGACGCCGTCCGGCGAATATATCTCGATTATACGCTCCTCTGGAAAATAAAGATGAATTTTAGAAAACCTAACCGATTTCATTAATATTTTAAATTATTTTTTTGCAAGCATGAAATAATTAGAAAATCAATTTTTATCGTCGTCAAGTACATATATAATCTAGAATAAATTTATTAAAAATGTAGATTCTATTATAATTCCTTTTTTTCTCTTTACCAAAAAGTCGAAAACAAAAAGTATGTAAAACGGCAATATTTAAGCCTCTATACAACAATAAATTGTTATATACCTCTATGACGCTGCCGCTAACCGCTTCTTTTTTAATACAATGACTTATAGGCTAAGTGGTACAGTTGGAGGATTGAAGGGCTCTTTTGATCCTGACTGCTTAACCACCATACTCGATTTTTTAATATGCGGTTAAAGCATAGTCTATTCCGACCATCATACATGCGAGAGTCAAAAAATTATTAGTTTAATCGCTGTCACTTAACTTCAAAATGAAAGTGTGAGCTATTGCCGATAAAAATGTAATATATACCTATAAGTTTTTAAAAAACGAATTTAATAAAAATTTCGACAATGTATACATTCTTACAGATTTTGTTTGCGCAAGAATAACGCGGTTTGCTTTATATCGACACTGCGGTTTGAGGGTTACTATGTAATTAATACAAGTTAATAAGAATACTTTAATCATCAGGCAGCACAGGTGTTAGGTTACTTTACCTTACGACAGGATAATGTATTAATATTACATTATTTAATAATTTCTGTGCGACTTACTACTTTCATTTCAAAAATTACGTCAATATATATTTTTCAATTTTAGATTTTAGAGGTTAGAGTTTACTGTTTATTTAATGAATTATTAAAATAACAAATGACTTTTTAACTGTAAAATAAAGTATTGAAATATGCAAACAAGCAAGATCAATATTTTTTTTTTATTTAATATTATGAGAAAATTTATTCAATCTGGTTCTAATACAAGTACTGTAACAATATACCTACCTACACAACACAAAAACTCAAAATTGACAGCAACAGAGCATTTGTCACTTTAATATATTACAATGAGTCTTATTAGACAAGTAATTATACTAACTACAGCACAAGCCCGAATAGTCAAATACAGCAAAGTAAATAAAACTATGTGATTTTTATGCTTTTTGTATATTCATTGTCTTCTCAATATAACAAAACTTATCAAAATTACTTCATATAATTGCTTTAGCAGGGTTAATCAAATTTTCGTCTTATATGGTGGTACCACCACTGAGGACAACTGTTTTCAATGAAGTCTTCTGCATTTAATGCTGCTTAGAAATGAATACCATAATTAACTCTTTATATACCCCTGTAACTTTTATGTCCCATTTCATACCTTTTGTTTTACACAGAAATACAAATATTATAAATATTATAGGTTATTCGTACCTGAAAGTCACATAGTGTGTATATTGCACTGAAGATTACCAAAAGGACCAAGAAATGTCTCATATGTGTAATTGTATTTTTCAAGTGTTATATTGCAAAACAGAACCTGTAACATCTCTTGAAGATGCCATGTGTAGTGGCTAAATGCGCAGAGATTTTATTTTAGTAGGAGTATTTGCGATTAAACAAAGCGGAAAAAAGCATGTTAATTTTTGTTTTATATTATGGGTTCAATTGCTGCCTTTCATTCCTCCAAATTTCTCAAAAATTCGATTAACTATTATTTTTCATAATTGTTGAATCAAGATATGCAATATAAACTTTAAAGAAAGACCTGGATCATGATGCCGCAGATTCTTAGCGACGCAAGCCATCAGGAGAGGCACATAACGTGTGTCAGCTCGTCGGCGTCTAGGAGAAGGCGGTGAAGGGGGCGCATCTGCCATGTAACCGCGCTGCAACTCCCATCCAACTTCACTTATGATAGATGCTTTACGAAAATATGGAGTCACCTCACGCAGGTATTTCACTGAAAGTTAATAAAAACTGTCACATGGTAATAAATACAACGAGATTTTTGAATAAAGATTAAACATAAGTTTTTTTTATTATTTTGGGTAACTAAAATTATGTTTTGTGTCCAAAGAAATTGTAGTAAATATTAGGAAATTATTTAAATAAAGCATATCAATTTGATTAAATCATATACTTAATTATGGGAATAATCATATAGAAATAACATAAGTACATTATAACTATAACTACAAAAATATAAACTTGCAATAACTAGAAACCTAAAAATATTATAATCAGATCAGTTATTTTATTCTGTTCCCATAACAAACGTAGATTTTTATTTCTTTGAAAAAGGATTGAAATTTAATCTTTCTAATAAAAAAGAGCTTCTCTATTTTAAGGGTTATTTTTATTTAAACTTTTATGGGACCAGCTTCAAGGTATATTCTTTCAAACAAAGAGGAACCATCAAAACTGACCTCTCTGAGATTCAGTTTAAGAGTGGTCATACATATAACATATAACTGATGATTAAGTGTGGATGGTGGAAGCGGCTGGATGAGGAGAGAAGAAGACCGCATATGGTGGAATGCATTAGGGAAGGTCCATGTTCAGCAGTGGACTGACATAGGCATATAATGAATGATGATGATGATACATATAACAAACAAAAAAGATGTGCCAAATTGAAAATACCTAAAAATTACAAACATTTTTTTTAATTAATAAAGAAAATAGATTATAATATTAATATGTATATAAACTAAATTTTTAAATTTTCACTCACTGTTTATTGTTTGGTTTGTTTGATCTTACATAATAAATAATAATCCCCATTTTGTATTAAATGTTAAAAATACAAGTAAATAAACATAATTTAATTAGATTTATTTCATATTATTCTACTATACAGATCATGTATTATTGAAAAAGTAATTTTAATGGAAATTAAATTGATATAACAATTATTGATTGCTTAAGCAAATAAACAAAAATCATTATTATTTAAATTTAATTTATTATTAATTTTAACAACCTAGATAACATAATTTTTTTTTTGACTTCTAAATAAAGATTCATTATTTCTTAGCAATACATGCATAAAAGTTTATTAAAGGAAACTCATTTATATTAACAAACTTTTAGAGCACAGAAATAGATTATTAATCACCACAAACATTTTTTCTACTTATTAACTCACATACCAATCTTAACTACTATACCTCATTATGAGTTCATATCAATTTAAAGCAATTAAATCTATGAATGCTTACACAATGCAATGCAGTACTCAGATATTTTAATGAGTTACATCTCATACCTTCTAACTGGACCATTTTTCCTGCCCTCTTCAATGCTTTAACAGCCTCTTCATGTGTTGCATCTTTTAAATCTTCTCCATTAACTGAAAGAATTGCATCACCAACATACAATTGTTCAGTAAGATCAGCAGCCATGCCTTTGAAAATCTTCGATATCAATATGGGCATGTTATTTTCTACTCCTCCTTTTATTGATATACCTAGACCATTATTATCTGATTTAACAACTTGCACCAGACGTTTCTGGTTTGCAATAGCTTCAGGTACTTCTGTGAAGTCACTATTTGGTGTTTCTACATTGTTGTTATTCAATGTTCCGTTTAGAGTAGTCGTAGCGTCATAGCCATCGTCTAAAGATACACTCAAATAATCATCTTCTAGAGAACAATGTACGCGATACCAGACACCTCGTACAAGCGTCTCCAACAATCCAGACCGGGCGCAGGTTGCATTTGGACTCTCGCTACCACCGCTGGAACCACCGTTCTCCACCATAATTTATTCGAAAAAAATGTCGCGATAAATTTATATAAAAACAACGCAACTTAATTATATTGTAATAAAAATTGTCTTAGGCGAATTTTTTACCCCAAAACTAAACATCAAAGTGTGCTTATTTTTTAAAAATTAACATATAACCGCTTTTATTTCTCCAAGGTTTCGATAAGCACGTACATTGAATAATATCATCAAATAAACACAGATTCATTGCACAATCAATATTACGACATAAATTTGACGTTCCGCCTTCCGAATAAAAGAGAATGAATGATTTTATGAGAACGAATGATAGTTGTCATTAAATAAATGTTTGTCTATATATTACGTAAGTAATAACTCGGTTAAGAAAATTTAAAAATAGCAAAATGAAAATTTATTAAATTTTTTGTAAGGCAATAAATAATTTTTATTTATTACTTTGTAAAAATATTATAAATTTATGATTTTTTAGCTTTTCTCACCAATCTCGGAGTTTTAACAAGAAGTTAGTTTATTTTTTTTAAATAACGTTAATATAAGATAATTATCAACAGAGATTACATTGCTAAATAAGTCAAATATTTATTATGATTACGGCTGCTGGTGTTCGTAATATTTGCCTTTCAAACAAAGAAGAAGAAAACCAAAAAATAAATCTATGGTCAGAAATTTGACATAAGAATGACACTAAAAATTATTTAGCTGAATGAGGGAATATTTGTAAACAATACTTATTTAGCAATCTTTTAGGCAATAATTAATGTTTGAAGAGAATATACGAAAAACTTAAACAATGGCGACCTGTAGAGCATGTTTGGTGTCGAACAAAAATATGATACCTTTTGATGATTTGTTCGTTAAAAACTATAATTTACTTACTAATTTAAATGTAAGTGATAATAAAATTTTTAAAAAATATTTGTAATTATTAATATCAAAGTAAAGCCATATCAAAATAAATTTTATTATTATTATTATGAAATAAAAAATTAATAGACGATTAATATCAAAATTAAGTATTCGTTTAAAATTAATATATATATTTTTTAATGTTATATGAAGGTTTCTTTGATCTTTTCCGTTCACAATCCTGGAACATTCAATGTATAAAGAGGTTAACCATGCCTTGTTACATGTAACATCCATCACGTCTGATATAAAAGAATGTCATTCTCTAATTCAACAACTGAGTTAAATCTATATTATTCATTTGATAAAACTTTTAATTCAATTTTTTTCAGATATCATTAAATGATGGTTTGTCCCAATTTTCATGTATTAATTGTTGGGAAATGATAAAGTATTTTATGGAATTTCGAATAAAATGTATTACTACAGAAACTATGATGCGCAATGTTATTTCTAATGTAAGTATAGGGTAGTATACACTAAGAGATACATAAATTTAATCTGATGTAATGATAATATTAAATTCTATAATAATCTGTTGCAATAACACCTTTGCATATTGTGTCAGAATAACTGTGCAATGTATCATTCTCATTAATTTTGATACATATATGATATACATCATGAAATCTACAGAATCTACTAATATAAATATAATATATAATTAAATATAGCTAAATTCAAATTGACTATACATTTTTTACAAGATTAGCAAGTATTTTTGAGAAGATTGTTTTAATTTCTTCAATTTACAGATTCTTAAAAGATGCACATAATAATATAGCTTATTGATAAGGTGGAAAGAAATATGTATTTCACAAACCTCTGCCAAAAAAATTGGATATAAGTTTAATTTCACCACATCTTGGTCATCAATCTGTTCTGTTCATGGGATCATAGCTTCCAAACTAGTAAAATTGTTAATTTCCAATGTGATGTAGCATATTAATTTAAAAATATTCTGTTAACAGTGTTCATAGGGAGTGTTAAAAAAAATTGGTTCAAAACTTTCAATATGATCAGCTCAGTTATAATTTTTAAGATATGAATTTTAATTTGAAATTTTTGTTAAGGATTAGCTTATGGTGTGTTTACAAATTTAGATTTAATATAATTTCTACTCATAGGTCTTATATTTTTGATAAGTTAAAGACTTATTCTTTTCTCCAAAGAAAATTTCTCATGAAATTTAATCATTTCTTGTTTTATACAATATCAAAAACTTTATTTTCACAGACTTTTAAAGGTGAGATAGAAGCAGATATTGCAGAGCAAAGTGAATACTGTGATGACACTGAAGAAGAATATGAACATAAAGAGAAATCTTCAATTGTCAACGTAAATCAAACATTAAATAAAAAAATATATATTGATACTTCTGAAGGTTTGCTTATCATAAAATCTATTGTATTAAATATTAACAAATAATATTCTGAAATATTTTCATACATCATACTTCAAAATTTCAGGTATAAACAATGAACCAAAAAATAGTATAAAAAAAAGTAAAAGAAAGTCTACAAGTACATGTCGAACTGAATTATTTAAACTACCATGTGGTAATAATGTAACCAGAATTATAGAATAATTACAAAAGGCTGATAAATTAAACATTTAAATTTATAATTTCAGGTATATGTAAAAAGACGTATAAAGACCAAGAAGAATTAAATGAACACATAGAAACACACAGAAATGATAAAGTGTGTCAAATATGCAAAGAAAATTTCTATGAGTGGCCAGAGTTGTTGAGTCATAGACTAATACATATCTCTATGAACAAAGGAAGATGCCATTTATGTTCAAAATATTATAAATCACAGATAACTTTGGAATATCATTATAAGAAAGTTCATAATGATGGAAATGTAAGTTCTTTATAATACTAATCACATTTTAAAAATATATTGGACTAGCCGCCACTTGCCCGCCTTGTTAATATTTTTTATTTAATATTAGGATTAACAACACCCCTCTAATATGTGTATCAATTTTCGAGTCAATCAACTCTTGGAAAATTTTCTTTGAAAATTGAAATTTGATTTATTCTAGAGAATTGACAATAAGTTACATAGTTATCTAAAATATGCTCGAAAATTAGGTGCATTTTTTTTATGAGTAATGCAAAAGTAAGTAATGACTAATAATAAAATGTAATAGCGGTAAAAGTTTGCTTCAGTGTTTAATCTTATTTGAGCAACGGAAACCATATTTAAATTTCAAACGGTTAAATTAAAATTTCAGAGTGTAAACTTAAAATGCAAGCAGTGTGCACGCAGTTACGAAACACCTATTAAATTGAAAAAACATGTCGGAAATGTTCACTCTAACAAAATACTTATCTGTGACTATTGTTCCAAATCGTAAGTACAGTAAATCAATTAGTTCTACTAGCTTTTACACGGTTTACGGAGATTTATTCCTATAACAATTGAATTGGCTACTATTGCTTTGGCACGTGGACCGTTTTGATGCAGACAACGCACTTCAAGCCATTTAGATTCTTCTGGTGAAAACTTGTTAATTGATATTGTTTTATCTTTATATTACGTAAGCGTTGATATTTTACAAGCCGGTAGTTTTCCTTTATAATAAAATAAATAAATAAGCAATATACAATTACTTTGCCCTCGTTAGAAGTCCGGTTTCAAAATCAACGAAGTATTCCGATAGTTATACATGTAAGAGGCAGTATTCTGGTCGAGCGCCCATCAGCCATTAATGTCACTGATATTAATCATGTGGCAATAGAGGACAATAATTAGCCCCTTGCCTATAAAATAAAATGTAAAAGAAATCTACACGTCTTTACTGAAACGAATATTTACTGGCGATGACAACTGGATACTTTATAATATATATATTGGAAAAATCATGGTGATGCAAGATAAACCTATTCGTGGAACGGCTTGTGCGTATAATTTTTAAACGCGATGAGGTTTTAACGACAACGAAACCCCATTTACCGGATTGCCGGTCGCATCTCTCACACTTTGAATAGCGGGAACAGCGGATGACTGGAACGTTTACACACAAATTCAAAATCGCTATTTAATTTTTTTTCAGCACTATCAATAAAGCACATATTTTTATTACAAAAGTCAACTCTAATTCCCGCTTCTAATCATAGTATTAAAACTAAATAACTATCTTAACGCCTTTCGCCACTACACGTGGCATCTTCAGATCTATTAAAGATGTCCCGTGTAGCGATAGCGAATTAGCAAATAAAATTTTACTATTTTTGTCGAGTCACAGATTTTTACAAATTGACGTTTGAACCAATACTTTATAAATATTACATTAATCTTCGCTTGTGCACGGTCGAGTCAACATATATCTGTACGCTTTATTAACCGCTTTTACCACCACAACACACCCTGCATCATTCCTGCTCTGCTCCATAAAACTTGCCCAGGTTCTCCCTTCGTCGCTCCTTGAAAAACTCGCAACTTGTGCTGATGCAGCGAATCCAGTTTTCCTCAGGCGAGTGCTTTATTCGTCTTTATACCAAACGTCAACGCTATATTTTTATCTTGCCCTCCTCCTCTTTTTACACCTTGTACTGACGAACATCCATCGCATCATAAATTTAAAGTCACCCAAAGCCGAGATACACCTGTAGTGATTGATTGTAGTATATGGATTAATTTATTTCGTTATATTAATATATATATTATTATAGTTGACGTATATAATTTTATTTCCATGATTACAAATCTCCACCAGTGAATCATTAACAAATAATTATATTAATGATAATGTTTGATACTAGTCAAATATGACAATACTGTATGATAATATCATCATTGTTTCAGATTTAATAACAAACAGAAACTAAAAATACATATATCAGCACACACCGGTTACAAAAAATATTTTTGCGATTTATGTAATTACTCCTCCAAATATTGTAGTGGGCTAAAGGTAGTAATTTTCGATATTACTTTTGAAATAGCGACACAAAACGTCTGGGACGTAGTATTTTAAGAGGCTGCTATATTTCACGCATTGAAAAGTTTTATGAACGATATTCTTTCACAGGAACATAAAATAAGAAAACATTCAATTATAAAGGTTTATTGCAAAACTTGCACACGAGTTTTTCAAAATCAACAAAAACTTGATCAACATACTTGTATTTGTGAAAAAAAGCTATGTCCAATTTGTGGGAAGAAGATTAATACATCCACTAGGGTAAGCAACCCATAGTAAATCATATAATGCTTAACAATATGTAGAAGTCAAAAACATTGTAACAAAATACTAAAATTATAATAACTGAAATGTGTAAAAACTTTAATTATTCATTAAGCGATATTTCATGTTTAAATATATTTTTCTATAAATTTAAACGACCTGTAATACGTAGGACACACTATAAGTTTTGCTTAACTCAAAAAAACAACATGCTTTATCCAAAATATTATGTTTATTGCTTTTCAAAATAATCTCCTTTACATTTTAAACATTTTTTCATGCAATCGCACTATTTTTTAAAACAGGAGGACCACAGATCTAAAGGCATGTTTTCTACGTGCTGATTGAACGCTATCACTGCCTCTTCGGAGTTGGTAAAAGTGAAACCTCTCATCAAATCTTTAATTTTGGGGAAAATACAGAAATCACAGGGTTCTAGGTCGGGGCTATGCGCAGGATGGGTGACGAGTTGTACTTTTTCGGAAGCTAAAAATGACTTTGTTTTTGGTTGTCTTGTGCGAACCTTTTTTAACACCCTGGGTAAACGAATGGTAGTATACCACTCGGCATTATCACTCTTTTGATCTTTAAGTGGCATTGTACAGATGGGACCCATAGCTACGGAAAAAAACGCGATAATTTTTTTACTAACGTTTCTCGCCTGCCTCATTTTTTTTGGAATGTTCTCATTTTCAAACACCCATTCACAAGACAGCTGTTTTATTTCGGGTTCAAAACAATAAATCCACGTTTCGTCTCCTGTGACAATGTCATAAACAGCATTAGAATGTCCGTGGTCGTACTTCAGTAGCATCTGTGAGCACCATTCCACGCGAGCCCGCCTCTGCTCCGCTGTCAGTTCATGAGGGATCCAACGACAACAAAGTTTCCGAACTCTCAATTCTTCGTATAAAATTTTCTGAATTTGGCTCATACCAATCCCCAATAGTCCTCGAATTGCCTCAGGTAATCCGCGGGTTTTCTACAATTAGTCGCATAACAGTAGCCACATTACTGTCGTTGATGGCAGTTGAAGGCCGCCCTTCACGAAATTCTTCAAGTAAAGAAAATCGACCTCTCTCAAATTCAGCATACCATCGCCTCACGGTGCTTAAACAAGGTGCTTCTCTCCCAAAAGTATTTCGAAGACGAGCAGCACAGTCTTGTGGAGAGAGATAACTTTTAAAATCATAAAAAATCATGGCTCTAAAATTTTTTCGACTTAATTCCATTTTCGTTGCGTACGTAGAACTTCGATGTGTGATAAAAAATAATTGAATAATGATTTCCCGCCATTTTTATACTAAGAAGGTTGCAACGTTTCAAAAAATATCATTTTAAAAATATTCCGATTAGCTAGAAGTGCAAAACTTTTAGTGTGTCCCATGTAGAACTTAACGTTTCACCATTATATTGACAATGTTAATAATGAATAGTGGATACACATTAAAATTCGCCCACGTTTCAAATTGTTAGCAGGATTTAGGTCCCAGTCACCGGTGGCCCCGTAATATTCAACCTGTCAAATTAATATTTTAACTAAAATAAATTTGCAGATGACTCGCCATTTGGAAACACATAAGAACGAAAAACGCTACAAATGCGATCGTTGCCCAGCTTCTTACAAATGTAAGACTGCATTGCAAGTGCATCGGGACCGACACGACGGCAACCGCACTAAGCACTGTGAATTCTGCCCGGCTAAGTTTTATTCGGCAACGGTCCTACTTAAACATCGCCGCATACACACCGGTAAATATTTTATCTATATATATTATAGATGGTTCTTACTTTTGTGACTGGATTCCAAGAGCGAGTAATTGCTTCCAAACGGCTTGCATCGGGGGAAGACTTTGAAAGTTACACTGTTTGTAGGGGTGATCAGCGATTTTTCCATGAAATACTGTATGTGGCCATCCCATTTACTGAAACCCCCGGACACGTTTTATGAGTTAATAGTGCCCTATAGCTGAAAATTCGAAGACACATTTTAGTCCCCATAGCGCGAGATCACATTTGCAGTTATGTCGGGATATTGTCCTTTGGGAATTGAAGCCATAAACACGTGGTACAATACTACAGATACGGCAGAAAATACACAGATTATATAAATAGAGATTATAGAAATACATTAATCGACAAGAAGGAAGTTTTCGATTCGATGCGCATGTTTCTGGTTCCATTTAAATATATGCTTTTCCTTGACTTTGATGATCCTTTTTTTGGTGAAGGCCAGAGTAAATTAGTCCCATAAAATTAAAAATAAATTGATGAAATGCTTTTGTCTCTGTTAATATTTAGGACTTTATTTTTACTGTATGTATTACTACTATCACAGATAATTTACGGTAATTCCTATTTTTTTTTACAAAAGATTAATTTTTAAGTATTACTTTGGTTGATAATATTAGTCATGTTTTAAGGCTTATCTGGTTTCTTTTTTTACAGGTGAACGACCATATGTTTGTAAAATTTGTCAAAGAAGCTTCACTGGAAATTCTAACCTTAAGGTACATATGAAAGTCCACGGTGAATACTTGATTAATAAAAGGATAAAATCTGAAGGGTGATAAATGATATTAAATATTGTTGTTGTGAGTAGAAATAAATGAAAAGAAAATATTTTTAACATTGTTTTTAAATAAATTACAATAAAAATACAGATTATATCTAAGTAAAAAAAGTAAATGTATCACATACAAAAAAGTCTTTGGCTAGTACAAACAGTACTATAAAATTTATCAGTTCACAAAGTACAAAAGGGGCAAAGGGAAGCATTACAATGAAATAATTATATAATATAAAAAGGAAGTTCAAAAATTACATCCTATCAAATTAACTACATTATTACTGACAAGAATGCAGGAATATGAGGCAAAAATTTGTTACATTTTATAAATTACAATAAATTTTACAAGTACTCAATTTTTTTAGATCTTGAAAAACTTTTGATGTACAATTTCATTACTACAACCAAAAATTTTAAAACCTTCCAAGTTCTAATTGGGTGTAATTTCTTGCGTTTCTAATTTTTATATACAAACTGTAAAATTTAGTGTCTTTCATAGGTGAACTATTTATTGTGAAATTCATATATACAGAAAAATGTAGTGAACTGTCTGGCATTGGCATACAATGTGGCTCATATATATTTACGGTACACTTACCAGAAAGACATATTTTACACACACTAAGCGTCAAGTTAGACTTTCATTAAAAAACTTCCAGTGTTTAATGAGTTTATATGAACTTCATGAGTAGAGCGAGCTAGCTAAACAAATATTAATTACATGAGTATCAAAATTTAATGTTATACAGAAATTGTTGGAAAATATACAAGTACTTTGATTTATTACAAATTAATCTGATTTTTTTTTGTCTTATTAATCACATAAGATGTAATGTGCAATGTGAATGTGTTATTTAACCTTTTGCACTCTACTGACACCCATACGGTGACATACTAAATCTAACCACAAATCCACTGACACCTATACGGCGACATGAATAACAAATAAACATTTTTTGGGGGTTCACCCCATATTATTCAATCAGGGGCAATTTATACAAATTAGGGGATTAGCCGCACATTGTTTTTAAATATTTTCCTGCAATAAGTGACGCAGTTTTCTTTACTTTATCTATAAAACTATTACTAAAAATATTGTTTTCCCATAAATAATAAAAATGAATTTTGAGGATTTTGAAAGTAGTGAGAGTGAATTAGATTTTGAACTTGTTAGTGACAATTTTGTTGATTTGAAGGTGAAAGACATGTTACTCCTTATTATTGCGATACCTGTACAAATAAACCAAGTGGGAGATTGTTTTTATAGATACCATACTATGAAAGAACATAAGCGCAAAAATTAAACTTTTTTGCTGTAACATAACAGAAATATAGATATGTATCTAAAGAAATATATAAAAATAATCTATATTCACGCATTTATAATTTGAAAAAATAATAATAATTCTTTTAATTTTTACTGTTTATAAAAATGCCATGGAGTTGCTGGTAGGTGATATGAAATTTTGTATGGAGTGCAAAAGGTTAATTGAGCTACTATGCTCGCAATGTGTACACAAATGTAGTGGAGCAATTTACCAATACAAATACAATACTGTGTGACAACATACTGTCTCATCTGTGCAATATTTTAATAGCTGTGACACGACATTAACAGCAATTGTGATAAAAAAAATCTATTACTATGCTTAAAGGTAATTTTTATAGATACTTAATCAAAATATTACAAAATAGTAATAGCACAAATAATAAAAATTGTAATACGATCGATTATAAATTATTATTTATTTCTCTTGCAGAAATCATAATATTAAAGATTGTTTCCACATTTAATAATTGTAGGTGTAACATATTCTTTGATGGTAAAACTTGTTCATATCAAATTAAAAACTAGTATAAAAACAATTAAAAAATTTGTTTCATAAACTGTTTTCTATTGGAAAAATAAACAGAGTCCAATGTAAATTATAAGCAAATATTTTTTTAACTTGTCCTATTATTCCGATACTTTTATAAATAACAAAAATAAAATCATTCCTTGAATTAAAGCTTTCATAGGGGGGCTATAGTTGAAATGATTACACAATAACTTCTATCTGCATGTTGACATAAGTTGTTTCTAGAATTGAATAATAGATAAAGAAACATTAAAAGTGAAATAAATTAATATGAATATGAAATAAACTTTAAAGAATGTAAATATGTCAATTGAATACATTTGTCTTATGAAATACCAACCATACCATACCAACATTTAAACAATATTCCTGTTTTCCTTATACAATAGGTTATAACATAATAAATAAATGAAGGAACAAAATACTTAATACTTTTTAAATTAATATTTTAAGTCCTTTTTCTACATTGAACAAATTTTTCGTAAGCAATAAGACACAAATAATAACGCTGATAGTTATACTAAAGCCATTTGAAGACTTTAGCTGTTAACATAACATTTGGGTATGTTGGATCATCAAAATAATTGAAGTTATAAATAAATTAACTATTCTATAGCATCGTTCTAATCTAAGTTATACAATTAAATATCATTACCGTAATGAGTGTTGGGTATCCTAACAATAGTTTCTCTGGTGCCTACTTTGTCGCCGTCTATGATGGATGCTGTGCTGTGTTTCTTTGATTTCGGCGCGAGGGGAGGCACTTCGCTGCAAGTGGAACAGTCGTCATCGGCTACCTTTGAACTTGATCCCGCCCCACTAAATTTCTTAAGACTACCAGTTGCTAAAGAACCGTTGGAGGATGAGCAATGAGGCGGCAAAAGAGGTGCTCTCTCCTGCAAATCCTTAGTGGAAGTAGTGGGTCTATGGGCACACGAACTACTACCCGATTCAGATGGAGCAGTTTCTTGGCAACCGCCCGCCTGTATCCATTCTTGTATTCTATAAAAAAGATAATTACTAAAAACCTGAACTTAATGAAGATTTGGATATTGTAATGACAGAAAAGAGCATTATTACATTTATATTTCAAACATTTCAAAAAGACCCATTTATCAGCATCAAATCGCTTCGGCACACGATTTTATGTGACAATATCAACCTACTACCAAACGAAGATTATTTGTAGATTAACTTTTGGAGGAAGGATTAATACGAAAAAAATTTATTACCAACCAAACACCATAACTAGAGTAACCCTGGAATTTGTGTGACTGTTTTATCATTCTTATATTATTATAACTTTTTATGGTAGATGGATTATTTCTATTTTAATTACAATAGCGCTCAGTTATAATATAAATTGTAGCATCCTTATAACACGTCCAAAAAATCAGCACATAAAATATTATTCTTATATTATCAAATAAAAAACAATCTTTAGCATCTATAAGTAACTTGAATACAACTTGTAATCATTACCATCTATAGCTGACTATTAATTAATGAGAGAAAGTGAACATTAATGCACTTTTACTTGTACAATGTGATTGGTTGTCTAATGCATCCAAGCGTACAGATTTCAAGGCGCTTAGAAAACAGCAATAGCTAAATAACAACTGGTGATATACTAGTGGTGTGCCGGATGTCCGTGCTCACGGATACCTATAGTATTAATAAGTTCTTTAACCGTCCCAGTTTGTTGATATTCAGCAGATCTTTTACATTTTATGTATTATTTATTATGTATTTTACTTTTCAATCATTAATATAGAAATATTGTTACAAATAAAATTTTGAAGAATAACATATATTTAAAACTAGTTTTGTTATGTTTATCAATATTTTATACCGCAGATTTCGCAAATCAATGAAGTTAGTGGTAGATGTAGAGTGTATACTTCCATATATAATTCTACTCGTAAAATGATCATAAATTATTCTTGTTCCCGACAAACTGCTTAAGCTTAATGCAATGCTCGTTTGTTGCATGTAATAGAATACGAAAGTTTTGACCGATATCCATATTTGCACAGATTCGCGGGTACACGTTCATAAAATTCCAATAATAGCAAATTCATATAAAATATAATAAGAAATTCATCAATGTCATTTAATTTAACAACTATTATTTAATGGCGGAACATAACACAATAAAGTAGGTATTTTTTTTTGACTACAGTTTTTCTTTGCACTATTAAAAAGTCACAGAATGAAGTGATGGTATGACTACATTGTACAACACTAGTGAACAAATATTGGTGTATTGGGTTTTGAAAGGAAATGTAGCTAATTGAATTACTGTGATAGAGAGAACTTAACATCTTATATTTCATGATAGAGGGCGATATGTGGTGTTGTTTAACCATTCTAACTAGTACCACATTCATATATATATATACATACATGGATATATCACGTACAATAGATACTCTTTCTTTTGCTTCATAGTTAAACTTACCTGTTAACAATATCCTCAAAATTTGGTCTCCTCTGAGGGGTGTGTTTCCAACACTCCCGCATGAGTGTATACATAGGTGGTGGGCAATTAGAGGGCGCCGCCAGTAATTCTCCCCCCCGAACCATCGATATCACCTCTTGATTGCTGTATCTAAAATTAATAATATTATGGTTTAGAGCAATGCCTCCATTACAAGTGCATAGCATAAAAGAAATTTTAATTTAAATTGATTACAACCAGCATGGTCATACTGTCATTAACACATTTCCTGCCTGAGCATCATTTCATTATTTTTCCTTGCGGTCTAGTGAGGCGAAAACAGAACACAATTTGACAATCTTTAATTCGGCAATAAACAATATAACTAAATTTTGATTTGAATTAAAGTTGTGTACACAACTTTTTCTTTTTAAGCTTAAAGTTATTATTATAAATAATATATGGTGAAAACTTTTTCATAGGTAATCCCAGCATGGGACGTATACATACGCCCATCTTAGGAGGCAACATGTTTAATAAGTCTTTAACTAATATCTATAGTATAAAGGACACAATGTTGTATAAAGTTTGGCACAATATTAAGAAAGAAAAATTAATAAAAGTATATTTTTATAAACGAAAAAATCAATTAAAACAATTTACCCATAATAAGGCTGGAGACCATAACTATAAATTTCCCATAGTACAACTCCGTAGGACCATATATCGCTTTCAGTAGTAAATTTACCATAAAGTATAGATTCTGGTGGCATCCATCGGACTGGTAACAGACTTTTAGATTGCACCTAGATTTGTGGAATAAATAAATAACTAAATCAAAATAATTGGAAAAAATATAACATAATTTCTTTATTGTTATTATTATTTTAAATAATAATAAAAAATACATACAAATTAGAAATAAACTTCTTCAATAATGATGGTATAGGTGGTTTACTACCAATGAATTTTGTTATTCACAAAAATATGTCTAATACTTACCCTGTAATAATCTGAACTGTAGATATCTCTTGAGAGACCAAAATCAGATATTTTTACTATAAAATCATCTGAGACCAAACAATTTCTTGCAGCTAAATCTCTGTGGACATAATGATGTGAGGCAAGGTATTGCATACCAGATGCAATATTAAATGCAATATTTAACAACCTCATAGGTGGCAACCCCTTTCCTGACGGAGGAGCTCTACCCATTAAAAATTCGTGAAGATCACCTCGAGCCATGAATTCAAATAACATACACAATGGTTCCTCCCTTAAAGCTACCCCAACTATACAGACAATATTTTCATGACTAAGTTCTGAAATCAAATCTATTTCTCTTCTAAAGTCAGCTTGTGTTTTAGCTGAGGCATTTTCTTTCAGTGCTTTCACAGCTACATATTGTGTATCTCCATTCTTCTTCAAAGCTCCTTTGTATACTTTACCAAAAGCCCCCTCACCAAGCTCTTCTAAAAACTTTATTTGAGAAAGAGAATACTGTGGTATCCGAAGCACTCCATTTCCTCTTACATTCCTTGTCAAATGTGGCTGATTGTTTATGTTTTGAGTAGTCAACAATTCATTCATTTCTATAGGAGAGTTTAATCTAGAGTTACCATATATATTTTTATCAGCATTGGGTAAATTAATATCTCTTATTGTAGCTGCATTCCCTTTGTTTCTATGTCTATAGTAGATGCAAATAATCAAACCAACAATGACCAGAGTAATTATTAGGAATGTAACCAAAATATATATCCATATTTTATGTGCACATTTAGGTATCTCACATAATTGCTTATCAGTTTTTCCACCTTTATCTACTATACACCAAGGTTGTGATTTAATTCCACCTGGGTTTCTACAGTAACTATGCCTTCCAGCCAGTTCAGGGTAATCTGAAGGCTTTACATGTAACTGCTTAGACCATTCTATGCAAGGCATACCATTATTAGCGACACTAACTCTTCCCAAATAACTGCTACCTTCCTCCCAGTAACATTCATCATCTGAGACCATTACAGCACCAATATCAATTTTTAAGCAACTTGGATCATCTTCTGGCAAGTCTTGACATTCTTCAAGTGTTAACTGCTGACCAATGTGAGGATGTCTTTTAGCGATAGCATATTCAGTTTGGCACAACTCATTCTCTAATATTTCACAATCTTGTTTACATACACGCTGAAGGATTGTGGAATTGTAACGATAATTGTATATATTAGAAGTGGAATTTTTACTAGACTTAGCATTTGGTATAAAATCTGCTGGAAGATTTTCAAGTACAACTTCTGGCAACTCAAAATCATGATGATATTTAACAATTTTTAATAGTTTTCTTACTTCTTTAAAAAAATTGCTATTGATTGTATTAGGATCCCGACAAATTGGAAATGTGGAAAAACAAAGACTTGGTATTGCATAGCCTTCACAATGAGAGCTAATGTCTTTTGAGAACTTGGTAACTTGTATAGCTTTAAATAATTTATCTTCTAAGATATTTTGGGTAGTATCATAAGGGATGTAAACAAATCGATCTTTTAAATGAGACTCACACACACTTCCAACATATATTTGACATAAAGGTTCGAGGCGACGTGGAATAGAGATATTTTGAGTGGTCTTCAAATTATTATCAGCTGTTAATTCTTCAAAAACTAATTCAGATGTAGTTTTAATTGTTACTTCAAATTCATCATTTCCCTCAAGGTTTGTCAATAAAGGGTTGCTTGTTAACACCTCATAGTTTTGCGCCATATCCTCATTCTTTACCTCCAATTTAACTGTCAATTTTTTTTCATGATTCTGTTTAATAACACAAGAATAATTACCTTCATCAACAAACTGTATGTTTTTCAATCTAATAGTAGTTCCAATAGTTCCACTTATGTTGTCTATTTTTGAAGATATTTTAATTCTTTCATTTTCTGAAAGCATTCTGTTATCTTTAAGCCAGTAAGCTTTTAAATTTTCCATTAAATTTTGTTGTATATAGTCTGGTGGAGCGTCTTTTAGAGATGTTTCTATTCCTTCTTTGTACTTAGTAAATATTTCCACTTTTGTAAAATTCATTATCGCTTCACACCTTAGTCGAACATCTGTACCAGGTTGTTTTCTTATAAGTGATGGAAGTGTTTTTGTGAAATAAATATTTAGATTAATCTTCCATCTTTTTGGCTCTGGTGGTGGATTTGCTTTTATTAAAGATACTTCGGATTTGTCTGTATTAAAGGTATAACTTTCACGTAAGAAGCAGAAAACAATAATCGCACAAAAGAAATACATGATTAATGTTTTCCATAACACTTATTTACGAAGCTTCTCTCTTATGTTTGAATCACATGATTAGTAAATAATGAATGGGATTTGTAGTTCAAAAAATCAAGGAGGAAATTAATTAGGTAATGTTTAGTTAATATCTTTTCAGTTTTAATTTAATTAAAAGCACTATAAAACAGTCACTCGATACTCACGCAACGATATCTTTTATACGTAATAGTGTAGTGGTTTGTCGAAAAAAAATCGGTACATTGCATGTCAAATATATCGATATTATTTATTCTATTCATCGATTTATCGATATGCGATTCCTATTATCAAAGTGGTAAAAAACATGCCGCGAGTTATTATCCTTTTTATAATAATATTCTGCGAAGTAAAGTAAAAGTTGTTGTTAATAATATAGAAACAAAATAATAGCCAGTTAAAACATGCAAAAGATCAAAAACCTATTAGCTTGTATTTCCGGTGAAAAGAAAAGATCGTGAGGAAATCGACGTGCGCTAATCGTCAAACCGCACTTGACAAAGGTGAACAATCACGGCACTCTTTCTCCTTGTGAGAGTATACTCAATCACAACAATGGAAGCAGATATGATAGCTAATAATTTCAGATACATTTCAACAAAGTTTTTTGTTCCCGGTATCAATTGTAATATATTTTTAATGTTATTAATGTGTAGGTTTTATGAAAGTATTTGGTATAGGAATGGAATTAAAAACATTTAATTAAGTGCATTAAATTTTTATTATAAAATGTAACATACAATAATGTTTATAATATATTTTACACACATCGTTTATAGGTTTGTTTAGCATAGTTTAAGTACCAGATATTTAGTCCAGTTCTTCTGCCATTTCTTCTTTCAGAATAAGTCCATCTAGTAGCGACGAATCAGGAGGTAACCATTCACAGCTTGTGTCTTCCGATGAACATACCTACAGAAAGTTATTGTAAAGTGGTACCTTTTTTTTATTAGATTAATTCCATATAGGCTAATCTCTTTTTCAAATATTAAATAATGCTTTCAACAAAGATTTGTAATATATTGCCAAACTCTGTGCCAAAAAAAAAACTTTACGAACTTCCTGTTTTTGGGTTGATTAGGTTCACTACATTTACGTTGATTGAGAGCCATCTCTTTATCACACCGTGTTACAGATTGGCGAGCTGCGGAGGAGGTGTAGACACTCTCTGATAACCTTTACGTAAGGATAGAGGTCATCCCCAACTCGGAGTCGGTGGTGGCTCGCTCAAATACCGGACGAGACGCCTATCCACGCTGGTCCATAGCTCAGCTAGATCGGGATCTGCTCGTAGAGACCTCGATCGTCCAAGCTTGGTGCTCTTGCGCCGAGCCGACGGAGGTGGACAGTGGGGATCTCGAGTTGAGATCCACACTAACAAGCGTGTGCGATGCCGCGTTGCCTCCCGCCAGGCGCCGTCATCCATGGCGGGCTGTGTACTGGTGGTCGTCCGAAATCTCCGAACTCCGCAAGGAGTGCACGGCTGCACGACGACAGTACACACACTATCGTAGGCGACGGCGGTTGCGGAACGAGGCATCGGAGGAGGTCGAACGCCAGCTGCGTAGCACTTATTTGGAAATGCGAAGGTTGCTGCAGCTGGCAATCGCCAAAGCGAAGGACTCCGAGAGGAGGGAAATCCTCGATATTCTAAACGCGGACCCGTGGCGGCGCCCGTACCACGCTGCGCGGAAGAACCTCCGCGCGCAGGCGCCCCCGCTTATGGAGACTATACAACCTCAGCTGCTGCCCGGAGGTGATCAGGGCGATGTACCTGGCGGTGTTGGAAACCATCATTATGTATGCAGCGAGTGTATGGGCGCCAGCGGCTAAGCAGCTGCTGGTACGAAGGCAGTTAAACGCGATCCAAAGGGGTTTCGCACAAAAGATTGCGCGAACCCACGGGACCGCTTCGCTAAACTCGGCCCTAGTGGTTGCCGGGCTGCTTTCTCTGGTTCTACGGATCCAAGAAGCGCTTTTTTCGAAATAAAGAGTGGCCGCTCCCGGCAAGTGCTGGGAGTCCGAGAACTGGAAGTGCCAGCTAGCTTTTAGAGACTTCCACACCCGTCTGAACAAATTGGTGTGGAGTTCTCCTGCCTGGACGAAGGGGCGGGAGTGGATCAGCTTCCCACCACAGCTGCCCAAATTTACACCGACGGCAGCCGTATAGAAGTTAAGGTGGATGCGACGTTCTGCGTAATGCGGGACGCCGTAGAGACTTTCAGTAAGAAGCTCAAGCTGGGAAACTTCTGTACCGTCTACCAGACAGACTTGCTGGCATTAGCAGAAGCGGCAGGGCACGCGGCCAGTGGGTCGGCTCTGTGGATGCAATCCTGAGCGACTCGAGGTCCGCTGTCGAAATTGTCGCAAGACCGAACACCCTCCACCCCTTAGCGTTAAGAATGTGTGAAAAGATTAAGGCAGCGAAAGAGAAAGTGATGAAAGTGGAATTATTCTGGGTGAAAGCGCACGCGGGGTTCGAGGGAAATGAGAGAGCGGACCAGCTAGCCAAGGAAGCGGCCCTGAAGGATAAAAGGCGACCTGTATATGAGGAGTGTCCTGTCTCATTTGTCAAGCGACAGCTTAGGCAAAGGACGCTTGATGAGTGGAACAGGCGCTATGTGGAAGGGACGACGGTTTCGACAACGCGAATGTTTTTCCCAGACGTCGCGTCAGCCTACGGCACACACTGCAAGATAGAAGTGGACACGTGCCTGGTCCAAATGCTCACGGGGCACGGAGTATTCTCCTCATACTTACATAAATTGAAGTGTAGGGTGAGTCTCGCGTGCACATGTGACCCTGGCTTGGACCAGACCGTGGCCCACCTGATCACCTGCTGTCCCGAGTATGGAAGGGAACGGTTTGACTGTGAGTTAAGAATGGGTGTGAAACTAGAAGGCAACATCGCGCTCATAATGAGTGAGGACAGAAGCCGAGACATATATTTTTAAATCAGTGTAAAATAGTTATAGGGAAAACAAATGGAATTAATAAAATGTAAAATAAATTGTGTATGTAAAATTGAAAAAAGGAAATCAAAGATGTTACAATTTAAGAAAATAATGTATATATAAAATAATTAGGCTAAGAAAAATTGGAAATAAATAAAGTAATTGTGTCCCCTTATTTAAGCGCGATGTATAAAAGAAGGAATTGGGATAAGGTATGAAAAGGAAAGACAAAATGAACGCGAGAAAAATTAGTATGACTATGGAAGAAGAAGAAGGAAAGCGTGAATAATAAATAAGAAATTAAAAGAATTAAAAAATTTATAGCCTCTGTCAAGTCGTAATAAGGGTGAACGAGTATAATTAAAAAAAAGAACCTCAGCTGCTGGAGAGCGTTGTGTCGACCCTGTTTCCTATCTGGGCACAACCCTCCAGCCATGGCGGTCCCTTGACAACGAGGGGAAGAGTTTACCGAGGAGATTCCTCAGGTGACAGAGGGCGAGTTACAAGTCGCAGCACTGAAGCTGCGAGCCAAGAAAACCACCCCCGGCCCTGACGGCATACCTGGTCGAGCCCTCTGCCTGGCGCTTCCCGCGCTAGGTAGTAGGGTTACAAGCCTTTTACACATGTGCCTGACAACGGGTCGTTTTCCCGCCTGTTGGAGAGAGGGCCGCCTGGCACTATTAAGAAAGGAGGGTCGGCCGGCAGATTCTCCGTCGGCCTTTAGGCCGATCGTGTTGCTGGACGAAGTGGGCAAGCTCTTTGAGCGCCTTTTGGCAGCCCGCATCGTCCGGCACCTTACCACGGAGGGCCCCAATTTAGCGGACCGCGAATTCGGTTTCCGAGTGGGCAGATCGACTATTGATGCGATTTTACGCGTCAAATCGTCCTCGGAGGAAGCGCTGGCCGCCGGCGGCGTGTTGATAGCGGTGTCTTTAAACATCGTTAACGCTTTTAACTCGTTGCCGTTCGAATGCATCGAGGAGGCACTCATTTACTTCCGAGTGCCTCCGTACCTACGGCGAATAATCGGGCCGCATCTGCAAGGTCGACCCATTATATAGCCCGGACGTGACAGCACACTCCACCACTGAACGATGGAGTGTGGAGTTCCACAGGGGTCGGTCTTAGGCCCGCTTCTGTCGAACATTGACTATGACTGGGCCCTGCGCGGCAGCCTGCCACACAGCACAGATGTCGTCTGTTATGCAGAGGACACTCTGATCAGTGCCAAAGGTCCTCCTCTTTTGTGACCGAGTCATCGAGGTCGGTCATTTCCAAGTGGTCTTTATAGGCCTGGCAACTTTGGCCCAATCCGCTATGACCTCTCGCATCTTAGTTGCGAAGAGGTCCGCTTGCTGCCCCTTTCCTTTGCTCTTCCTTTTGGACGGGCCGGAGGGTGCATTGGCAGGAGCGACAGGCTGCACCGCCTTCATGCCCTTCTTCTTTCTTCTTACCACCTCATTCCACTGGGACGGGGTGGTGGAGGGAAGGAGGGCGTCGCGTGCCGAGGCTGCCGCCACCTCGACCGGCGGAGCAACGGTCCTTTTCCCCGTTACGGATTTAGGGGTCAGGGGAAGAGCCGCCGCCACCGCGTGCGACGGAGCGACGGTTCTTTTCCCCTTCTCTTTGCCCTTTATGGGTTTAGGGGTCGGGGGAGGTGCCGCCGCCACCGCGACCGACGGAGAGACGGCCCTTTTCCCCTTCCCTTTGCCCTTTACGGGTGTAGGAGTCGGGGAAGGAGCTATCGCCGCCGGGTGTGGGGCGGGGGTAGCCTTGGCCACTGCCAACGACGGTCTGACCCACCGTTCAGGCACTGGCCTGACCACAAGGTTTATGAAGAAGCACTCCACCGACGTTACTGCAGGCGGGGCCTGGACATCCCGTCCGGAGAGGCTGTCCACTGACACTGCTGCAGGCGGGGCCTGGACATCCCGCCCAGAGAGGCTGTCCTCCAACAATGCAGCGGGCGAGGCCTGGACATCCCGCCCGATAGCTCCAAAGGAAGCTCGCTGACCTCCTTCATGAGGCAGTCCACTCTACGTTGGAGCTGCTTAGTCTCATCGGTGGTGGTGCGCTGCGCCAACTCGCCGATGATGCCACGAAGGCTCGATGCCCGACACCAGAGGGCCTTCTGGAAGGTCCCTTTCAAGTTTGAGGACTTTGAAGCGATCATGGCGATCTCTCCGTGGTCCTCTTCGGTCATCTTCTCCAGTTCCGCTATGGAGTGCTCCGCGTTAATTATAATAATTACAAATTAGCCCCCGCCCAACGGCGAGCTCTCGCGAGCAAACGTCGACGGGTCTGCGGAAGAATCCATACGCGTGCTCGCAGCCCCGCCAATTGGCGTGAGTCGGAACTCCGTGAGGTTTTAGTGGGTATACCGGAAGCTTCACTCCCGGGGAGTTCGACATAACCGTCCCAAACCTCCCCTGGTCGGGCAGTATGCGTAACGCATTTCCTCGCGTTAAAAAAAAAGAGCCGTCTCTTTATGGTCCACGACCGTGATATTATTGGTTGCGGTAGCTAAGACCAAATCCACAGTAAGGAACTGAAAGAGCTTTAATTTCGCTTGCTTACATTTTTTTAATACAAATTTTTTTGTTAAAGTGACTTCCCGCTAGTTAACTAGTTATAAAAAAAATCATTTATTACAATGCTATAAGGGAAACTAATACAATTTTCTACCTTTACGAGTAAGCAAGTGTCAGTCTACCAACTTACAAAATGTACATGGAAAAATGAAAAGGAAAGTTCATACAAAAATTGTTAGATGAGGAAGCTTACACTACATGTGGCGCAACAGGCTCAGGGGATAATTATTAATGTGTAACATTATACATATGATTTTTTGTAATATGAACATTGAATTTATATTTATGGAAAGTCTGTTTATGACTTATAAGTTTTTACTCTTTTATTTACCTGACATTTGCAATTAACGGCTTCGACGAAATGGTAGATGTCAGTACCAGGTTGTGCTCCAGGGTCGCAATTCCGCAGCTTAACAGAGGAAGGGCGACGTCCCCCATGCACGCATACGGGATGATGAGACTCTTTGTATGGGAATTGCCAGTGTGATATCTATAATATTAAAACAAAATTTTACAGTCTATGATCTTATTCGGATGTACATAGCGGTAATGTCTATTTGTAAGCTCGTATAGGATGTATGATAATTTACGTGAACGTCATAACTAAGGTAATTGCCTTACTGTACAAATTGTGCAGTTATTTAAATTATTATAGCAATAAAATACAATAAACAATTATTAATAAAATAAACATGCACCACCTCATAAGACAAGCAGTAACCCCAACAGGAGTCAATTTTCACTTCATCCCAGCACCGCCGTCCGTTGAGGTCCGTTTGCATAGCTTTGTGGGAATAACGTTTTAGTTTGCAACGGGAGTTTGACGCATTCACAAAAACTATTATCCACCAGAAACATATCAACAACGTAGCGATAACGTGAAGACAACGTTTATTTGCCATCTGGAAAGAAATGTTAACTTTTTGTAGCTAAGTGAGAAAAAAAATGAGATTTTTATAGTTTCTAACCTTGTTGGATGTTGACAAATCTATAATGAAACTCTGAATACGCTTGTGCTTTTATAAAGCGTAGACGAAGCCGTCAAAACATTTCTTCCACTTGAGTTCGCATCGCAAGAGTGTACAGGCCATTTATTCTATGACCTCAGTAAAAATGAAAACGAATTACTGCTTAGAATAAATTTTAATACTTAAGTAAGTGTTAATAGCCTAATGGTTAGTGTATATTAAAGAAATCATAAAAAGACTGCTATTAATTCGTTATCAGATCTTATTTATTTTAGTACCAAAATGTTGTAATCGAGTAAAATTTTTATTCATCTCTTTGCTGGCTTTATAAAAAAAACTTATATCGTACCGTTACTTCTAAAAACAGCAACAGGAAACAAATTGGATCATTTCGTAGTGATTTGTCTTACCGCCTGTTGATTTTACTGCCCATGACATATCTAAATTTAAACAAATTATAACCCCTCCTATCACTTCATCGCATATAAATCTCTGTGTGGTGAAAAATTATTAACAATTTTTTTTTGTACATACGGTTCATTCAGTTTGATACGGAATAAATACCAATTACCATCGTAATTTCAATTATAAACAGTTAGCACTCATGTTCTAAAATTTATCAATGGTTTAATGTAAAAGACCACTAAGTTTGAGACATTGAACTATGACGGTCGACGTTTTTTTTTAACACCTACAAGACGCAGATTTTTTTTATTGTTTATGGGCTAACAATAGGCGTCGATTTCACCTGATTTTATGGGACAATGTAGCCGTAGAAGGTGAAACGTGTTCCGCCTAAAACACATCTGGCTGCACATGCATGACTGCCGGAAGATAGCAGTTCTGTCATGGGGGCAGATTGATATTGAGAGTGGTAGCTATCCAGTCAGGTTTGAAAAACTTTACCACCATCCAGACTCAACTACTCCTATGGCCTGGGAATCGAACCGGGATCTCTACGTTACAAAGCAATCGGGTAAACTACTGCGCCACGGATGCTGTCAAGGATTAAAAAGCTGAATATTTTCATATCGACTAGTATGAGGCAATGAATCTAGTCGGTGACTAGGAGCTGATAAGTTCCCAACAGGATAGCCTGGGTCATCGACTTAGATTAGCCAGTCTTTCAGTGTACTACCGAATACATTTCGGAGAGTGTGCGCAGGAGTTGCAAGATTTAATACCACCACCATTGTCATTTTACCACTGGATGTATAGACAGACGGCGGGCATTCACCTCTTTGCTATAGATATTCCACGCATATGGACAAAGCGATTTGTTTCAACATTTTTGATGTCAACAGCGAAGGATTGGAATAGTCTGCCGGCGTCGGTGTTTTCGTCCACACATGAAGAGTAAATAGGTTTCTTC
This sequence comes from Pharmacophagus antenor, assembly GCA_018245475.1. Classification (NCBI taxonomy): domain Eukaryota; kingdom Metazoa; phylum Arthropoda; class Insecta; order Lepidoptera; family Papilionidae; genus Pharmacophagus; species Pharmacophagus antenor. Next base: position 24,008 of record DWQX01000249.1, on the reverse strand, counting down.
TAGATGAGTACAATTTACCATCAAAGACTGCATCTCCACTTATCGTCAGGTGGAATTGTGGTCAGACGCTACTCTATGTAACTCTATGTATGTCTATGTACTCTATGTAAGTAATTTTTTTCATGTATGGACCACGTAATACTTTTTACAAAGTGGCTTAATTATAATGATTCTTGTTTATTTTTTTATTGTAAAAAGTGAACTTCAAAATTAATACAATTAAAATTTGTAAGGAAAAATAATAAACCTAATGCTTCAATATAATAATAAAAACGCTTAATATTGCAACCGTTTAATTATTGTTAAAACTTATTACCGTTTAATTATTGTTATATTGATGAATTTAAAAGTAATATGAAAAATGTTTGAAAAAGGGTATTATGTTGCTTATTGATACTTACCTATAATACGAAAACGGCAGAATCAAACTTTTATTATAGATAGTACAAAATAAGCATGATACTCTTAAAATTCTAATACAGGCTACAATAGTTAGCTATTCCGTGATTTGTCGTCGTTCTTCTTCTATTTAAAACATAACGAACGCTTGTAAAACAACTATAAAAAGATGGTTCTAGATTCGAAACACACCAATTTTTTTACTTTTAATACACACGCATAATCATAAAAAAAGATTTTTGATGTTGGTTTTTCATTTACATAAGTTGCTCCTTTACAAATAAGTTAAAAATTTACAAATAAAATAAAAGAGAAAATAGGACAGATACCAATAAAAAGTAAAGAATTAAAAGTTTTACACTGTTCTGATGATCATTTTTATGGATAAAGAGAGTATACGTTGAAGTTTATCCTGTAAAAAATTTAAGAATCTCCTCAATTTTTTTGTTGATACATTATAAAAATAAATTATGCGTCTGTTTACAATTTTTATGTCTTTTTTCAAATTCCGTTCATCGTTACTTTAATGTTTGGAGAAAGAAATGTTTCGAAAGTTGCATCCTGTTTCATAATGAAATTGACGACCGTCTGATTAATATACTTAAACTCTGTTATAATTATCATTATTATTATGTGCTAAGCTAAACTAGTGGATATCTATTTAGATTGCTGTAATAAGTTGCGTACAAATAAATAAAACTTACACCTTAAAGTATGCTCTGTTATATAAATGTATTATACATTATCGTAGTATATTAACTATGAGTCATCAAGCCCGACTCCAACGGCAACTCGTTTGAACCATTCGTCTTTTGCTACAATTTTAAAGAGATTGTAATCAACCATATTTGTTCACTGCTCGCAGACCTTAAGTGGAACAAGTGATTTTGATTTAAATTTAAATATATATCTAAAATCTGTGTTACACTACGCATCATGTTGATTTAAATGTGCGTGGATAAAGCGATAATAATATAAATAATTACTTTTTGCTGTGCTTAATTATGATTTACAATATTGGACAAGTAGTTTAATTTTTAAAATTTTAATTTAGCATTGCCAATGCCTTTCGAAGATACAAAGTTTCCTACATTTTACTTTATGGATTTTTAATAATTTTTGCCCCTGGTAATTTAGTCAAATAATTATATATATATTTCAAACTATTATTTTTAGTTTGTACTACTACGACGTAATAGTGTTGAAGCCATAAAGTTAATAATATATCTGCGCAGACCTAAAAGTTCAGCCACATTTGGACAACTAGTGTGTCTAAAATAAATAGGGAAAAAGCAGGAAAAACATTTTTAATTATTGCATTGTAACAAAAATTTTGACATATTTAAAAAAATGTTAATGTACCTAAAACTAAGTTTCGTCTCAAATAACTCCCTTTTGAAATAAATTAAAATAACGAGGTGTATCATTACTTATATATTTATACTCACAGTAGCCAATGTATTTATAATGAGACCTAATGATTCTGTTTTCTGAATATCGAGTTTGACCAATACCGATACTTAACAACATCGAAAAAAACGTACACGATGGCTTTCTTAGGTATATTCTTCTAAACATAAAAATATTTAATTATATTTTTCAAAACTATTTAATGTCAAATAACCGTATAATCTTACTAAAATATTTTCAAAATGCTTAGTAATCCTAACAGCATCTGTGTTCCTGTTTATTGTGTCGAGATCAATTTGCAGTGTGAATACGTTTATGGGAGCGAGTGATAAGTTTGCGACGTAAGTATGCCAAGCCCGCTCCGTGTTTAGTTTGACAATAGACTGCCCTGTGGTTTTATTAGTTTACGCGATAATCCATGAATTCGCCTAGTCATGATTATTAATCTTTGTATGTTAAGTAAAATTAAAAATTATTGTTGCAAATAGTTTGTTTTCTCTGTAGTTCACTGTCCAATCAACTGAACTTTAATTAATAGAAAAGTAATTTTCATTAAATTTAAACATAAAAATAATGCTAAGTTGCCTTGGCAAGATAAAATCATATTTTTAAAATGTAAATAATATTATGTAACATTTTTGCCTTAGAAACTTATAGAATGGATTGATTTATCTGCACGAACCGTCATTCCACATGTCAGCTTACAGCTATGGTACAAATATGAGCAAAGCATTTATTACTAAATTAAAAAAAAACTTTATTAATTTACATTCTTATTAGAAAATATATAAAATATCATATTTATTACAATTTGTCCAGCTGCAGCAGTCCACGGCTTCAGCATTTTCTGCGATCACACAACAACTCGTTGATATGAGCGCATTTTAATTAGTTTTATTCCTTAATGTGATGGTGGGATCACAATCAGAACACCAGTGCACTAGCTGAACCCACCAGTCGTTATTCTTGCAGCAAATATTTATTTAATTTATATATTTTATTTACTTATATCGAAAAATGAGTAATTAGTATAAATTGTCATGGCAATCAGTTGAACGAAGTCAATGTTGATAGTAGCAACATAAACAAAGGACAAAACGCTAAAATATTTTTGAAGATTGAATTTGCTTTTACATTGATTAGCAGTCCCTTTCTTATCGTAAGCTACCAAGAAACTCCTTTTAGTTTCACAGTGGCTGTCTGTTAGTATATCTGTGAGTATCTATCTGGCTAATCTCAGTTAGTTTTTGACTTAAATATTAATTACATCGACAACATGAAAATTTAAAACTTTAAAATACCCGCCAAGCACATAAAAACGGGATAATTTTATTCTCTCATCTGACACATACTGTGAGATATTATAGGTATAGGATAATTTTTGGAGCTAAATAGTTGGATATGTGAAAAAAAAAAATTACTGTAGGAGTATGTAATACTAATTAAAAATGTTGTAGTTTTATTTTTATACTCGATATAAAAAGAAAATGTGGAATACTATGATTTCACTGCACTTACAAATTCTATTAAAAAAATTCTCTAAATCAGCGATACTCAACTTTTATTTTATACGGGTGACAAACACGTATAAGTAATTGTGTCACGGGCGACAATCATGTTAGTAATGGCCGCGATCAATAAATATTTTATACGTTTTCGCAATTTTTATAAATTCTATTAAATTTCTATGAACACGTATTATCTAGCATATATAGTTATATTTATTTGGCGCGCTCACGATCTCACAACTCATAACTCACGAAAAGCCATAGTTGAGTATAGCAAACGTATCCGAACATATTAAAAACATACTTATAATTTTATTACAAAGATGCAAATTTAAAATCAAAACTCAGACATTCTGTAAGTGGGAATAAAGCACACGGTGTAAATTCATGTGGTCAAAAATTTCTATGATTAAAAAAAATTAAATAGTCCCTTAGGCCTAACTGAAATAGTTTATAATAGATAGATTACCAGAATTTTTCTGCTTTCGTCATAAGTTTGTTGTTTATTTTATTTTTTAAAGTTCTCTTTTACGTTATGTCTACAATTGTAATAAGATTTTGGATTTTCTAAAGAAGCTAGCGGCGAACGGCAAATATCAAATAACATGTTATTTGAAAATCGTAGCCCGTGAACGCTGCACGTACGCCGGCAGTTGCAAACATTGAATTCATTTTCACGATAATAAACTATTCGTAAACATTTTTATTTCTCAACTAAACGAATCATAAATTAATGTGTTGTGGCGAAAACAATGACAGTATTAAAAGAAAAATAATAAGAGGTAAATATCGATTTATAATTTGTTTTGTATTCAGGATTTGTACATAATTTATAAGAGTCTAGTTTACCATTTTGTAGTTCGTGTAGCAATTCGTTTGATATCTTAAGTCCAAATATTCATGGTCATATTTAAGGAAAATGATAAATGAGTTATGTAAGGCTTTTTAAATCCGGACTCGAGATATATAGATTATAAGTAATAATCTCTTAATGTTTGCCTCGTCACGGGCGCTTTGCTAGCCAGAACTCTAATATAATATTAAGTAATTTTGGAATATTATACAATGAATATAAGTATATAATAATAAATTTGATACCCGTTTCAATTGATTACGTTTAAAATATTTATCTTTAAGAAATTGCATTTAATAACCAGTTTAAGTAAACGCCTTTGTGTTTCCAAGTATATACCCAGGATTTAGTGTTTGGATAAGAAGCTGTTAAATTTCGGTAAAATTTAATTATTTTGTTCATACAGTAACAACATATGTTATAATAAACATAGACCATTTTCCCTTAATTTTAATAAAGATAAAAGACATTTAACTTAAATTACTTCTACGAATTTTTAATTTTATTTGTAAAAAAAGTAATAAGCTGAAATATTATGGTAGAATATAACTTGCAATTTTTGATAATTAATAAACTAAATAATAAGGAGCTCTTAACACACTAGCTTTTAAACGAGAAAAAGTTTTCTAAGTAACAGTAACTTGATACCACTACTAACTTAGCATGAAATTGTTGAAACATGGTCTCTAGCACGTTTTCATAAAAAACATCTGAATTCTAAGTGTAAATTTGCTTTTAAATAAGATATAACTATACATAAATAATGGACTCTTTAAGTCATAAACCAAAAAAATATAAAATTGGATGAATAAACGCCATTATATGCCATTCGCAGGGTATACCTATAATCACCTATAATTAATAACGACATCGTTCGAACCGGGGAAATATCACAGATCTTTTAATACTTAGGACAATGAACTTTTCAAGACAAACATTGATAAATTGCGGATTAATATTATTTTATAGTAAGTCTTTTTTAAATATTATTTCTAAATAAATATGGTTTCGTTAATGTTGCTTATTTGATAATTGCCTCGGACTTTACTAGTGTAATGTAATACATGATAAAAAATCTGCTAATGAGGCATGCATATATGTATATAAACAACAAATTGTTATGTATATATATAATTAATTTCTGTACGTCATTATACCAATATATTATTCGTGTCGTCCCTTTTATTATAACTGTACGCTTTGTGATGCTGCAGCATAAAAACTTCTTTACGATTTTACTAAATTTTATATAATCTATTTTATGAATATTAAATACAGGCTTATAATCTATTTTATAAATATTAAATATTTAACTACACTACAAACTCAGAGAAATTTGGCTTCTTATGTATAGAAAACTTCTACGATACAAACATTATCAATTTTAGAATAGATATAAACTAACACCTGTATAGTAAGTTAATAATTTTATAAATAATTTAATAAATCTACAGTTTTTCATTTATTAAAAAAAAAATAAGTTTATTTAGTCATTCCCTGTATGATTCTAGAAGTTATTCCATTGTTACTTACACTCGAGCACTTTTTGTCATTCATATTGCGTTTTTTATTATAGAATGTGACACTTCGCTTTCAAGCACTGCTCTCAGTTCAGTTTTATAACTTGCCGACGCTACCAACATATATATTTTTTAATTTATTAACGTACTCTAAATTCTAAAAACAATATATATATCTGGGGATTAACGCGTACAAATTATACAACTATTATTCTCATTGTGTCACAAAAATACTTTTTATGTAGAGAAAAATACGTTTTTGGTTTAAAGACTTGTTTAATGAAATGGTTCAGTTGCAGATTGCATTAGGTCATTGAGATTGCTCGACCTGCGTGTACCTACTCATGTGCGGCTTGCTTCTGAGCCTGAACTAGCTTGCCGCTGGGAACTGGGTCCCAGGGACATTCTATATTCAGTTAAGTGGTATAAAGACGGTAAAGAATTTTTCCGTTACATACCAAGAGATTCCGTGCCGCAAAGGAAATTTTATTTACCTGGAGTAAAGGTTAAGGTGAACAGTTACATAATTATTTAAATATCCATTTTAGTAATCTCATTAAACTATCTTGTATTTAATATAAAAAAATAAGTTTGTTATTAGTTATAATCTGACATTATAGTTTCAAAAATAATTTTTGGTCATGTTCGTACTTATAATAGGCTCTTACAACATATTAGGCTTCTCTGTATTTCACTTCTACAGAATTCCGATGAATTAGGATCTAAATTAGTGCTATCAAATGCTACGCTGGACACAGAGGGGCGCTACAGATGCGAAGTTTCCGGCGAACGTCCCCTTTTTCCCACCGTCTCTAATCATGCGAATATGATAGTTATAGGTAAGTATTTTAGTATGAGTCCGACAAAAGTTATAAATGTCTGGCCCGTTATTGTAATGGTAGTAACCCTGCCTTTGACACCAGGGGTCGCGGGTTCGATTCCCGCTCAGGACAAACATTCATGTCATGACCATTTGTGTTTCTTCTATGTCTGGTTGTAATTACATATTTAAATATTTATTTAAAAATATATCTATGTATGTATTATATCTCTGACAACCCACACAATACAAGTGCTACTAAGGTACCTATCTTGAGATCGGAGTATTATGTACGAAAAATATTCCAAATATTTATTATTATTTTTTACATATTATATGAATGTAATGCTAATTTTGTTTTCTTAGTTAACTACCTAGAAAAAAGTTTTTAAACAATCGTGTTTGCAGTAGTATTTTATAGTGTAGAGAATATATTGATCATTTACATCATACTTGTCATATATTTGATATCGTTAGTAATTTTCACATATTAAATGTAATCATCATTTTAGATCTACCCGAATCCGGCCCTGTGATAACTGGGTTTAAAGCGCATTATCAAATCGGGGACCAGGTTCAAGTGAATTGCACGTCCGGACCGTCGCGAACTATAATCAGCCTCACTTGGTATATCAATGATGAGCCTGCACCCTTTAGCATGATAACGTCACCAGCAGTATCCAGAGACAATAATGGATATAATACTAGTCTGACACTTACTTTTAAAATCACCGAACGACATTTTAAAAATGGAACATTTAAAATTAAGGTGACTAAGATCTATTGAAAAAATATTAAATAGTTTTACTAAGTTTGAAATATAACAGCTTTTATTTAAATGAACAGATTATATTATTACTTTTCAATAAAACATCAATGCCATACAGATTCGTTCTATAAAAGTTCATTAAAGTTTAATATCTACAAATAACCCTTATTTCTCTTGTTTGTTTTGCTTTGCCTATTCATCAGTGAGCAAGGCTCTCTCAGATGGTAAGTGAAAATTATTGCTAATAGTGCACAATGCTCCTCATGAATTGTCTAGAGAAGCTGTCACACGTGTAACACGTAAACGTAAATATGATCTTACATTTAAGTAGCTCAACTCGTGTAGGCAAATTGTCTTGACTGGAATTAATGGTATTTCTTTGTTAGAAGTAAGAAATATTTTTCATCAGTGAATAACGTCGAAAACTACGTCCTAATCAAACTTACGACTTGTAGCAGAAGTCGACATATATAGAAATAAGTATATTTAAAAAAATAGTTAATTTAACTTTCCAGTGTCTAGCTACCTTGGATTTTATATATTGGAAAAGCAATGAAGAAAGTGCTCGAAAAGTCAGTAATAGTATACGTGAAATATTTGAGACGGAACAGCGTTTTGGAACACATAATAAAATTCTATCAAATAATGGAACCTATTCGGAAATTAGAATATCATGTATAATCCTAATGTCATGTATTCAATTTATTTATTTACTTTTAAAGTAACAAGCCGCTGACAGAAAAGTATCTTGGAAATAATTACTACAAATTTCAAAAAAAATAATATATATATTGATAATAAACTAAACCTTGTTTAGTTTTGGGAAAATAAAAGTGATAACCTTTTATAAAAATATGTATTACTATGTGTTAAAGGTTATACTATAGTATATTATTAAGTACATATGAATTATAAACAATACATACAAAAGTAATTTTTAAAATAAGTCCAAATATTTGTAATAATGGCACATTAAAAATTAAATGGCAATAGAAAATAGAATTCTATGGGGTATTATTAAATAACGCTAATAATCAGTTAATTACAATAACCGAGGTAGCAATATTTGGAGTAACATTTTTAAAAAAAATTACCCAGACATTTTTACCGGTGCAAATTTGCAGTTAACGACTGTTTGTGCATTACCAAGTACATGTGACAGGACTACCTACCGACCTTACAAATACTTTAAAAAGACAATAAAATTCACTTACTACTTTAATAAATAATAATACTTTATATAAAAATATTTTACTGTTGAATTTTTGAGTACATGATTCAATGACATATTTGAGAAGATTAAAATGATTTGCCATATATAATATATTCTACTAATTTATAATGATAAATACAGAGTCTTTCTGCCTATATAAAACTGCCATGTAAAATATCGTCTTTTCGTCGTCACTGCATCTAAGTTTTACTTATTTCGTCCTGATCCATGAATAATACACGTAAAATTTTGTTATAATAGTGTATTTATATTTATTTATTAATTAAATAAGATAATTTTGTGCAATCACTTAATATTGTTATACAATTATGTACATCACTTCACAACATACTCTCTACTGAGAAGAAATAGTACTTCTCTTATTATTTGTATTAGAGCACAATAATAATTAAATACATTACAGAAGTTATAAGAAAGGCCATTCATTTCCAAACGTTAGTATCATCTACGTAATAATCATAATCATTATGATATGATTTTTCATACAATTTGCGTTTTACAAAACTTGTTTCTTAATAAGTGAACTGCTATGTTTGGGAGCATGGAATAAAAACGTAAATAATATGTTAATAAATTCTTAGTTCGTAAATCTAACAATAAGAATAGTCGATAATTATTTGAGATGTATACTGTAATCAGTTATAATTTATCATCTATGACTTTAACATTTTGATTAAATAACCAAAAATAGTAAACGTTTTTACAAACAAAATTAACAGACAGTAACAGGTTTTTTTTTACATTCATAATAATTTTTTTACATATATTATAATCCTGAAAATGTTTTAAGTCGTAGCGGCCAATTAAAACGGTCGTAAGTATTTTTTAATATACTAATCTTAACTTTATATAAACATTTTTATTATATTCCTTCCATGCTTAATCTACAATATAATGCAAGGGAGTAGTATTTTATATGAGGGCAGATACTGAATTATAGAATAATAGTAGTATATAATATTATACTGAATGTCATTAGACTAACATATGGGTCTGAGAAAAAATAATTCAAATTACCTTTGGCGATCAATAATCACGTTTTTTATAAACGCAGGAAAAATATTCTACTGAACTCGGAAAATATATTGAATAGGATTTAGAAGATATATATTTGTTAACATCATTGAAAGTCCCTAAAAGTATGAAGCTATACTCAAAAGGTATTAAAAATATCTTTGAAAGACATGAGTATGACGTTTATAAGTCGTAAAATTTGTATTTACAATCTTGTTTTATGATCATATTATATAATAAAAATTTTCACTTTTATAAGTTTGTAGAAACCTGATTTTGAATAAATAAAATAACAAATCTCATGACCTTATCAAATGTAAGTTACTATTCTAATAATAATTGCACTTTAAAGTAATGATTATACTGCCGCTGTATATATATGTTGATTTTATGCCAAGTAGCATCATGAAAATTAGCATACAAGCTGAAATGCAGCCACCTAGTGACAAATTACAACATAAAACCACAAAAATGTTTTCCATGTTCTAAAACATAATTTTACTAAATTTCATTGGATTCGGTTACACGATATAGAAGTTCAAATGCTGCACGCCATTTGCTATCAATGTCTATAAAAGATGTTATAAAGGACCCTCAATAAAAATACACATGCAAACATTGTCAGCATTATTGTGTAATAATGTCATAAATCTATAACTACTTTAAATATTTCCTATTACAGATAAACATGTTAAATGGATGTAATAATTACAGTTGTACGTTGCAAGACGAATCTATAGTTGGTAGTTCTAGTGAAATTTATGGTAACATTAAAATTTTTATAAATTTATACTCAATTGTTAAATGTTATAATTATAATAAAAATGTATTACGCATAACATAAATTACTACAAAACATTTAAACTGTATAGAATAATAAATATGTTTTTTATTTTCACTTTTTTATTAAGGGTTAATAATTTTTTATTTTCTACTACACTACTTTAAAGTCTTTTTAAATATTGTAAAATTAAGGTATTTGTTATACAATGGCAATACATAATAACGCAGAGTTAAACTTGATTTAAGCAGGTGTAATGTGGGACAGTGTAGGGAGGGGGTTATTGTAATTATATTTATATTAGTGTCGTAATATAGAGTTAAAAAATACTGCTTTTATTTCATCTATTTTAATAGATTTATTATTTATGCGGTTTATCTAAAAGCAAGAAAAGTTTTAAATATATTGTTAACGCTATGTCTCGCCGAATACATACAAAATCAAGAATTAAAGTTTGTAATAAATCTGTTTTTCATCTCCAAGATAAGAAAGCAGATGAGAACGAGTTATCAACTGGACTAATTAAATCTGCTAAACGAACTGGACAATTAAGTCTTTGCAACAGAGGTTTGGGAACAGGTACGGATGATCTACAATATAAGTCCTATTCGTATAGTTCAACTTTGTCATAAATTTTTTTGATGTTATTTATCGCAGTACCTGAAAATGTATGGAAAATTGATGAATTGGTGCTGGAGGAAACAAAAGAAGTTGACTTTTCTAGATCGGAGAACAATAACTGGTGGAATTCTGAGAATTTAACTACTCTTGATCTTTCTTCTAATGTTATAAAAACAATTTCGCCTGACGTGAAACTTTTGCAACAATTGGTCACTCTTAAGGTAATTAAAATACACTTTAGGAGACGTTTATACTATTATTTGTTATGTACGACGATTCTTTCAGCTTCACGATAACGCATTGATAAATTTACCGCCTGATTTTGGTGAACTGAAAAATCTAGCCAACTTAAGTTTGGATCGTAATAAAATAGTTGTATTACCAAAAGAATTTTACAAATTAATTGAACTTAGATGGCTTAGTTTATCACATAATGAACTTAAGAAGATTGAACCTGATTTTGGAGACCTGGTAATGTTGACATTTTTGGTATGTACACATACATCTAACTTTGTAATTATTTTTAATACTATCTAATATCTGTCTGCTTTGCTTGTCTCTAACAAAAACTGTAAATATAATGTAAAATATTTAAAACAAAAATGTAATAAAATAATTGATATATTTTTTAGGATTTATCACATAATAAGTTAAAAGAGCTGCCTCCAGGTATGGGATATTTGGTTAGGCTTGTGGACCTTAATTTATCAAACAATGAGTTGATAGAATTACCTCCGGACATAGTCAACCTTAGAGGTGAATTTAAATTTATTTAGATAGCAATATTGGGCAGTTATTTATATTTGTTCTTTATTCCCACACAACATCCCCAATAAATTTGCCATTAATTAATTATAATGGTTTTCAGAATTAAGGAAAATGAATGTCAGCAAGAACTCTTTGAAGCAACTACCTGCAATGGGAGAACTTAGGAAAATGGAAATATTAGATGCAAATCATAACAATATTAATAAATTACCAGACTTTTATGGTTGTACAGCTTTAAAAGAAATATATGTAGCTAACAATTTTATTAAGGTATTGTATGTTATCATTGATTACAATAACCAGTTATGAATTAGTGAATGTATTGCTATTTTTGAAAAACCTGCTGTTTACAATAAGTATTAAAAAAGATATATGTATATAGGATAGTTTACCTTATACATAATAATTTAACATATTGGGCCAAACATCAGTGCCTAGAAACTGGCAGTGAACTTGCTGTTTGACAAGTGCCTGTCCCTGCTGACTGAAACTATATTCCAGTCGGACTTCATCAGTTCCAAAGACCAACAGTATTAGAATTATAAAACATAGTCATTTCAAAGAAATCAATCGAAACATTCACAAATAAACATATTGTTAACAAATATAAGGGTTGGTTTTTGGGTCTCTGTTCATTCTGGCCCTTGTATATTTTGGTCCAACTTTTCGTCATTAAGTTTATTCCCGGAGCCAGCTGAACTGAATAAACAGCAATATCGGCGCCTAGCTCAAAATGTTAAAAATTAGTATGAAAATCCTTTTTTCTCTATTCTTCCTGTTACACCTCAGCAGGGACATAGAGCTCTATATAGTTTTCTCTACTGCTCTTGATTTTTGGCTGCTGTCTCCAGTTCATTCAAGCTGCAACTCATTTGTGCAACCTTGCATTCCACTGACATCCTCCAGGTCATCTTTGACTGCCCTCACTTGCACTTACCTAAAACTTGGAACCTTAGAGCTTGTTTTGATAGATGATTGATAGGTCTTCTAAATATGTAACCAATCCATACCCACTTCCACTTTATTTCTAGCATCTATGAAAGCTTACAAACATACTGTTTCTAGTTTGTAGGATATTGAAGTCTGAGAAAGTATAATAAATTGTTGTGGTGACATATCAGGACAGTTTGTAGTAATAAATGTTTCATTTATCAAATGGGAAAAAGTAGAACTTTGTTTCAGGAAATAACTGAAGACTTTTGTGATCAAATGCAGCATTTGCATGTATTAAATATAAGAGACAATCAAATAGAAATTTTACCTGAAAACATATCACTTCTACAGAAACTTAAGAGACTTGATCTTACCAATAATAATTTGAACAAGTAAGTAAAATTAACTGATTTCAAACAGTATTTATCTATAGAGTGAGTTCAACATTTCTAAATTCTTTAAGTTAGTATGGTACATTGTTTATTTAATAGTGTGTATAATAACATGCAATGTTCCAAGTGAATCTCAGTAAATTATTAAAAGTAATATAAAGAAGATAATGTAAATCTTTTTCACACTTGAGGCTTGCCTACATGTTAAAGTTAATTAAAATGTATTGTTTTTACCAACATTTAATGGAATGTTGGTATGGAATGGAAATCTGACATTTTCTAAGATGTAACTATCTTTTAGGTTACCAAGAAATCTTGGTTTACTTTCGCAACTCCAAAGTATAAGCATGGATGGGAACAAGCTGTCATTTGTCAGACAAGATATCATCAGAGGGGGGACAGATAGAATGATGAAATATTTGAGGAACCGCATTACTGAAGAGGTTGATAATGATTCAAAAATTCTTAACAATGAATGGCCAGATGTGTAAGTACATTTTTTCTTTACTTCTCACGCCTCGACCGCGCTTATGTATTGAAGAATTGTAATATGTAATTATGATGGTGTAGATTTAAATTTTTTGATTCAATATAAAGCATTATTGTCAATTGTAAATATCTTCTTAACCCCTTGCACTACTTTGACGAGTCTGACTCGTGAGGAAAATTTTGTGCCAAACATGAATATCACGAATCTGACTTGTGATCTTAATCTAGGGTGATAATCTCATTTAAATCAAATCATACCATACTATTCCATGTCATGTTCATACCACACAGGAAGTTATATAATAACATACCATACCAAGCAAGATTTACTAATTTCAGACTCATTAGTAATTTTTAACTTAATTGTTTGTTAATATTTAATAGTTTATTTACATTTTCTTTTTCATTGTTAGATGTGATAATAATTCATTTATGCATTAATTTCATTTAAAATATTACTACTTCGTTAATTATTAAGTCATAATTAAAGTATTTTATAAAGTATCTGATGAGTAATAATTAAGTTTTTTATTAAAATTAATTCGTATTTTTTAAAGATTTTCATTGCGTGAAGTAAATACGAGTGCAGAATTATGTAACTCAGTCATAAAGTATTGTTTCAAATTGTAGGACTTGACTTTCGCCTTTCGGCGCCTACCGTGACTATTTCGACGATCGTGTTTTGCACGGCTTTTTCAGAAGTTCGCGGTAGTGCAAGGGGTTAATTTAATAATACTTCAATTGTTTTAGATTTTTTTTTTGTTTTACTCATAAGTTATTGATAACTAGTACATATTTGTGATTGTGACAAGAACCTAAATATATTTAATTAAATTTGTGTTCGATAACTTCGCTTCATTTTTTTTATAATTTTTTGTAAGATTTTTCTGTTTACTATAACTAATTTTTTTTTATTGTTTATGGGCTAAAACTTGGCCACGATTTCACCTAATGTTAAGTCACGACGAGGCCGTAGATGATGAAGCGTATTCACCTAGAATACATCTGACTCTCACATGTATGACTGCCGCAACACAGCTAACCTGTTATGGCGGCAGATAAAGTTTGAGGGTCGTAGCTAGCTAGGCAGGTTCGGAAAACCTTACCAACATCCAGACTTCACAACACCCGTGGCCCCGGAATCGAACCCGGGACCACCGCTTTACAAGGCAAGCGTGTGAACCACTATACCACTTAGGCAGTCAGAACTGGTGACTGTTTTGTGAGAAATAATATTTTTGTTCAATTACAACTGTTGTGAATTTATCTTACAAACATAGCCAAACTAATCTTTTTCTTTAAATAGAATTAAATTATAGGTGCTTAACATTTATTGAATTACACTAATCTTTAATTATATTAAAATTGATTTAATAATGTCAACCATTAAGAAAGCCAGAGAATACCGAGTGACTGACACACTTCATTATCTACAGTGTCATTGTAACTGTTGTAGATTTACGTTGAAAAAAAGTCAAGCTCTAATGTTGCCAGGAAAAGATTTGTCATCAGTTCCCGAGAACGTGTTCAATACGGCCGCCAATGTCGAAGTGCATATTGTTGACATATCAAAGAATAAATTAAAGGAAGTGCCGTTGGGGTAAACAATTAAAAATACAACTATATTTTATAGTCTCTAATCAATGACTTTCTTCACTCTAATCCCATTTGCCTTTAACAAGAGGATTTTTTGTACGAAATATATTAAACTTTATAACTTGATTTTGCAACAACTTTATGGTAATTTTACATAATTAAAAAACATTCTTTTGCGTAATAACCGTGATTTTTATATCTGTTTTTAATTTTCAGAATATGCCAAATTAAAAATACACTATCTCAGTTAATACTCTCTTCTAACAATATTGCAAGTGTTCCACGAGAAATTAGTGATTGTACTCATTTGCAATATATTGACTTAGGGAAGAATATATTATCAGATTTACCATTAGAATTTGGCCACTTGAAAAACATGAGGGAATTAATTATTTCTTGTAACAAGTAAGTTTTCAAAGTAAATACAGGTAAGTTGGTTCTGTGACCAATCTAATTGTCATGAAAATTGTAACCTGTTAAAGAGTGATCTTCATCTCCGAGAATTAATAGAGGAACATCGCTTACCAATCCAATGATAGATTAGATAAAAATAAATATTTGGCCTTAAAGTTGATTAATAATTAAATTAGAGCACCAGTATGGGAAGAGCATGTATTGACAATAATTTGTTAAGTTGTAGAGTCCTCACTCACTCGGGTAAATGTTTCGCACGGAATCTCGAATGGCTAGAAAAAATATATATTTCTATATAAATTCAATGTACAAATTCAAGGCACTTAAAAAAAATATTCCAGTTAATGAGCATAAGCATATTAATATATCACAATTATATTATTGAAGTGTAAGTAATCCTCCTTGCGACCAATAGAAAACAAAAAAATAATTATTCTTAATCTTTGACTCTAACTTAACATTTTAAAAAAGACCACTGTAGTTATATCTACTTAAGCTTTCTTCAACTTTCATACTTAATTGTATATTTATCGTAACAGATTTACAAAGTTACCGAGGTGTGTATATGATATGGAGAATCTGGAGATATTGTTAGCTGCAGAAAATAAAATTAGCGAGATCAATGTATCTTCAGATGCTCTAGCCAAACTGAAGAAGCTGGCGGTACTTGACTTAACCAATAATAGTATTATAACTGTGCCACCTGAGTTGGGAAACTTTACGCATTTGAGGTGAGAAGTTATCATTTGTACCAGGAACAAGCTAACAATTAATTACAAATATTGCTTAGCTATTTTTAAATTCAATTATAACCAACTTCAAGATAAATCTGTATAATAAAAAAATAATCATGAAAATGAAAAATACGTATATGAAAGAATACGCGCAGCTATATGGCAACCTGTGCCTTTTTGTCTAATAAAAAATTTACTACTTTATAACTAAGGCAATCATTCCACAAGCACTTTTTAAAAACCAATGCTGTGGAATTATACACAATGAAAATTTCAGTAAAATATATCTTAACATGTATCAAAATTATATAATGTTCGTTATACCTAATAAAACAGATTTGTACATTGATAGTTCACTTTTTAGGTCGCTCGAACTTATGGGTAATTGCTTCAGACAGCCGCGACACGCGATACTCGCAAAGGGCACAGCAACATTGCTGTCCTACCTCCGCGACCGCATCCCCAGCTAAATATAATAAAATGCTAAGTGAAAAATTATATTTAAAAGCTTGCCTTACAAGTATAGCATGTATGTGCCGTGCTTTATTATGAAATAAAACATATATATTTTTGTGATGACAGCTCAGTGTTGCCATAAATTGCAACTGATTAAGCCAAAGGTTTTTATTTGTTAGTCCAAAGGTTTTAATTTGTTAGTACCTGATTGCCACCGTTTATAATTTTTGATTGTTAAATGATATTTCTTTATTGTTATTTTTTGTCATTGACTAGATTAATTTGATTTAAATATTTATTTAAAAATATAAATATGACATTTACTTCTAAATTATATGTATAGTTTATATATATTATATATTGTGATTTATGAGAATAGGAGATGTTTTTGAAAATCAGGATAATTATTTTATCTGACATTTAATTACATTTCAGCTAGATGTAATACTTTCTTTAGTATAAAATTTTTACTTCTTTATAATATTAAAATAATCAAGATTTCTTTACAATTTTTTAAAGGACGCGATTTATTTTAATATAAATTTATGTTACATATCAAAAAAAAACTCAAAACCTAAAAATCGAACGTGTTATTTATTCAATTATACAATAACGATAATTTTTGAATTATTGCTACTGACCAAATCAAGATTTGTTGTTAGTTTTTATATGTAAAAAATGTGAAATTAAATATTAAAAGGAAATTTTTAACCTTATGAAATTTCTTATGTATTATTGCAGAAATATCATTGTTCTCTTTGTAATTCTTATGTTAATAAATAGTTGTTCGTTACATAAAATTATTAACTATAATTTCATAAATGATCTCAAAATATATTTTTTTCTTATATTTACCTATCCACTCAATTATAACTTTATCTGTTTTTTTGTCTAACATTAAACTAAAGTATTATTAATTAAATGCCAATATAAGCATGTTGCCAAAATTTTTATTAGTATGCACTAATTCTAATTCTTAAACGATGTTTTGAGATTATATAAATACATATCTTTTATTATTTTAAAGCATTGATTATCATAGTGGTTTACATCCACCCCAGTAGTTGACAATCTATAGGTTTGGAAAAAGAGAGTTCACTGAATGTTTATAGCCCGACAAAACGTCAATAGTAATGGGTTTCTGTATATGGAAAAATGCATATACACGGCAGGTATGATTGATGAAGTTAAAATTGTAATCGATTTTCCACAGCAGAAAGGCCTGTTTTTTACATTGGCTTCTATCATCGTGCAACAATTCATTCGGTGTGTATTGTTTACCTAAAAACGAAATTAAAAAACTAAGAAACTAAAAGGGCTAATTAAATTAATATCAAAACATTGAAATTTTTTCATCATACACCATGTGTAATTATTTATAATTTTTAATAATAATAAATTTATTAAATAGAATATTATTTAAGCATGTTGTCAACCCAAATCTGAAAACAGGCTAAATGATATGGGACAATGTTTTAAAGTATTACAAATATATTATTTTTAGTTAACCTTTGTAATAATGTTATTTTGCTTACCCTGCAACACTAACTGTCAAGTGCTTTCAAGTAAAGCTCTTAAATACTTTATGCGTGCTGTACATGCATGTACGTAGGGCCTAAAGCAGTGGGCCTTCATGTTGGGTCAGTGTACATCACTGTAGATCTCTACACATTGGCTCAACATACTAGCCCACTACCTGCGCCTAATCTGTACAGCCGATATTAAAAATAAAATTATAATATGCCATGCAACAAAATGCCTTAAGTAAAGTTCAAATTGGTTTACACTCCTTAACAATAGTTAGGTTTTTTAAAAACAAAATTTAATATTGTTATAAAAATTTGATATACACAAGTCTATTTCATTAGATAAATATTTATTGTTTATCTGATATGAGAGGCAATTGAAATAATCGTTCATTTTATAATATTAATAAGTAATATTAATTATTGCTTACAGATTAATGGCAAATTAATAGCTAAAATGACCTGATGTAATTGTAAATCATATAATACCGGACATATTTTTTTTATATAGCTTATAAATCAGAGTATGAGATTAGTACGTGTAGTGGCCAGCGCACAGCTCTGTCATGAGATTATTTATTGCATAATGATGATTAAATTATATGCTTTCAAATTTGTTTTCTTGTATCTACCTAGTTTTTCTTCGTTTATTAAAAATAACATTTAAATGTTCCAAATTATTAATATACATACTATTTATTAAATATTTTATCTGAATCTATTATGCCATTTAAGGCAATAAAAATATATTAAATTATAACATGCAAGATGTCATGGTATAAAAGGCATAAATATATTTTATTGAAACTTGACTAATCATGAAGTAAATACCGTAACTGACCTTTGACTAAACGTGTGTGTTATGAAGACCCGGGTGGGTAGCTCTTTCTTAATTATAGAATCAGATTTTTTTAAACAAACAATTATTGTTTAGGCTATAAATATCATTATGCAACATAATGCAATGTTAGTGAAGTCAATAGTTGTCCTTTAAAGTATTCGGCATGGTTACTCACGCGATTCGCGAACATGCCTTTTTTTGTTGTTGAATTTACATTACAATACAATGAATATAATGAAATTAACATAACAGATCGCCTTTTTAGGTCACGACATAATGGACTAACGACAAGCAGTAGGAAAATAGATAATCGGTTTTTTGGTATGTTAGATCTGGAACTTCTACATTTTTATATGAATGGAATGGTATGAAAATGTAGATAAAGATTCTTTGCATTTCCATTAAACCGTCGTAGAAAGATGTTAATCAATTTAATTTTTTTTGAACTACGTGAATTGGTCGAATTATAAATTTTCACCGCATATGACAGTACTACATTAAAACCGCAAACAGTTTGTCTGATTTTTGTTGGTCGTAACTACCCTTAGTATATTTTTCTAATCGTGTCCTTAATATAAGTGTTTTCACCATTATAAACGTTTGTATCACACCTATGGCCCCCCAACGGAATCGGTTGTCATCCTGGATATCGTCATTCAATTGTGTCCTTAACAATTTACGTAAATTATTAGTTATGTGTCGCAACTGCCGGGTAGCGTCGCAACATCGGAAAAATGTAAAACATTAGTTTATCCGATAATAATTATGGAAACCCCGTCATTTGAGATTCCCGTAATTAGAGCCCGCATGTACAACTGTTACAAAACTCAACGTTCTGTTGTCATACCTCCATAGTACGGTTTTCACTCTCGTTCACCGCTCGTCAGTGTATCGTAAACTGTAGCTAGTAAAACCATAATAAACTTCAAGGTCGTGGAGTAGTGGGGACCGGCATGGCTGATGCATTCATGCGCCTTTAGTTGTGCACTGAAGACGCAAATGTGTTATTTGGACTAATTTAAATATACTGGATCCAAGTCAATAATAAATTTCTTTAAGCATTTTAAAAAGATACTTTTGTTATTTAAAGAACTCGTCTACCTGCAGCGTAGACTAGTATGTTTGATCAGGTGTAGATGGACAATACTATAGAGGTGACAGTGGGTTCTGTTGCCGAACTATGAGAACGATATTAGATCTTCTATAATTTGAAAAACTGCATGTGATCATTGGTGGAAGTGTGGTTAATAAAATCATTACAATGACAACAGAAAGTCCTCTTTACGTTACAAATATCTAAGGTCACAAGTAGCGGTGAAACAAATTTTTAAATTTATATGTGTATACCAATGTGCGTTGGACGAAATATAATGAAACTCTGTGAAATATATACGATTTTTTGGATAATTGGATCGATTCGAAGTAAGTTCTAACTATGTCATTGTTGCGCGACACTATAATAAAAAATACATTTAATATAATAAAAGAGTCAAAAAGAGCACATTATTATCTCCATGTCATTTGAACAATTGCGGTCCATAGGAGTCTCCTTGGGCTGTAGCATTGATAAAAACTGCACATCTGAATTTAATTCTTACTTATAACAACAATTTTCATTGTTTCCGAGTCCTAACTACATAAATTACAATTTTAGCTGAATATAAATAATAAAAAATGTTATTAACGTATAATATTTTGTTTGATACGTATAATGAACCATATTTAATATTAAATTTTCTTATGACGCACGATTTATTACATTCAAAATACGCGTATGAGAATATGTAATATATATCCATTATGAATGTGTTCTCTG
The DNA here is from genome assembly GCA_018245475.1 of Pharmacophagus antenor. Lineage (NCBI taxonomy): Eukaryota > Metazoa > Arthropoda > Insecta > Lepidoptera > Papilionidae > Pharmacophagus > Pharmacophagus antenor. Next base: position 3,114 of record DWQX01000249.1, on the reverse strand, counting down.
TTCACAATGAAATGTATTTATCATATTAAATCAACCCGTATGCTTATTTCTAAAACTAATTCACAAATGGTGCAGTCTTTATGTAATTCAATATACTTGGTTTCATTACAATATATACCTACTGTCTACACCTTAATCATTATTATCATATGTTCACAGATGGAGAGTTGCCCTGCATTTATTTATAATCTAACATAATTAAAAAAAAAGTTACCGTGTAATATTGAATATTTATTGTAGTTCCGTTTTACAAACAGAACACTCAAACGAAAAACAATAATTATTACGTTACGTAATAACTGATAAATAATGATAGCATGCATTGTTTCTCAGATTTTATGAACAAGCCTAACTACAGCCTAACACTGTTGGCAAGAATTCCATAATTTTTTAAACTAATCTACTTTATCATTGTTAGCTACGTTGTATTACCAATGTAAATTTTTGTATTTTATCATTATTATTTTTTTACTATTTGTATTAAAGCAAGTGATCATTAAGTTTGGATTTATGCACAATTTTATAATTTTTATTTTTTTTCCCGTAACTCTAATAAACGTCCGCCATTCAACATAAAACTTGCTACTAAAAGTTCTGTAAAAATAATCAAGAGGTACAAATAGAGAATGAAGCATTTGTAATTCTTTTTTTTTAAACAAGTTATAATGAATATACACGCTAATACATAAATTAAAAATTGCTATTTTTTTAATTACTGGCACTTTATTGACATTCCCGAGATTTTATAATGTATATTTTAAGGATAATCATTGTTACTTTTTTGCACCGATGGTTGGCTTTCTTATCATTTCCTCGCAAAAATTTTTTCACTTGCTGCGGTAAAAAATTGCATCATGTGATTGACAACGGATTCCGAAAGGTTAATATCATATCATTATAAATAAAATAAGTAATAGCTCCTTAATTCAACCAAGAAATATATACAAGTGTGATAGAAATTATAATTGCACTGACGCGTTAGAAAATCGTGATATACTTGATATATTTTAATATGTAGAACCCATAAAAATTTAGGAATTTTAAAGCAAGCAACTGATTAAGAATTCCTGCTAATACACAAATGATTACCAGCCAGAAAATCCAAAATTCATAAATATTTATTTGTTACATCAGTTGTATTCTTCCGGCAGTAGCTTCCAAAACTAATTTTGATTCTTATAGAACCAGTTGGACATCTGGTGTATTCTGATCCGGGTATAATTCCCGTCTGCACCAACATTACTAAATACAACAGAACTATTACAAATATGAAGCCATAACTACGTACGTTGTTTCTCTGAAAAAAAAGGACAATTTTTATATACACGAAACGTTTCTCATACATAGATTATGCTGTAATAATTTTTTATTACAGTGACATCTGTTGATAAAACATATTTTGAGCAATGAATGTGAACAGTTGCACACTTCTACAATCGAGGAAGATCTATCGAAAGAAGAACCGAGTCCTCTAGTTTAAATAAAAAGGAAGAGTTCTGGCTTAATTGATAAAAAAAAAAAGTTGTTACAAAAAATATATCTATTAATATTAATTGTTTCTTTCATGTAAAACAGTTTCGAGACTTCTTTTAATATCAGCAATGGGCTAACACTTCACCATAATCTCACATGATATTGGGACAATGAGGCCAAAGATGCAGAATCACGCATGCCTCAAATACGCCTCGAATAAATCAAAAGTTTTTTAGTTAGTTAAAAAATAACTATTATCAAAGATCTTCTCGAAACGTAATACAAATTAATTCTTAAAAACAACAACACAATAATAGTTTTCAGTTAAGATATTAAAAATATCACCTACGTCCTAGTGTTATTTGCTAAATATTCTAACAAAATTATCTTTTTTGTTTAAATAAGTTTTACATATACTTTAATCGCTAAATATTTTAATATAATATTAAACTTATTTACTCACCATAGTAATTTTTGATATTAATTTTTTAGTTTAGCAAAATTTTTCACCATATAACAAAAGCAACCTCTATATCTTTAAAGCGCACTAAACAATGAATAACACTACATAGCGAATGATGTATACGGTTGACTATTTATTTGTCGAAATTTTTTTTAATAACAATATCGATTTTTTGTCAAGTGTATGGAAGTACAATCACAACATGAAATTTAACTAACTGAGAAATACAATTTAATTGCGTAAGTAAAGAATGAAATCCAAGTGGATATTTTATTGGCAGTTATATAATATGTTATAAAATAATTAGTAAGCATGGATTGGACTCATTAATTAATTTTATAAAGTATATTTTACGTTATAATACGTGAAGTAAGATACTTTATGTTAAAAACGTACTTGCAAATTTTTAACATTTGTTTTATCGACTGTTAACATCGATAATGTTGCGATTATAGGCAGCTCTAAATGCATATGAGGTTAAGTGTATAAAAACCTGCTTTCCATACGTGCTTCGTTTGTGTATTAGTATTCGAAACGTTAACATCGACCATTGTTGAACCTTGTTGTTGATATTTAATATAAATAGAAAACGGTATACTAAATATAGTTATTTCTTAGCTATTGCGAGCTTTATTTTAAATACATTTAATCTTATGTAAAACATTTTCCAAAAATGTCTTTACATTATAATTTTTATACGTCTCATATATGGAACTTTCTCGTCTGGGTGCTAGTTGACTTAAAAATGAAATGTTTCTGAATGTGGTTAAAAATTAAATTTCCTTGTGAAATATAGATAAGGACAAATAAAAATCTATTTAGAAATTTATGAAGGTTCGATATATAGTTAATACACTTAAAATATGTTTCTGGATGTTTTTTTTTATCTACCTAGGTGAAGAGTAACACTATGAAATATAAAGATTTATCTACTTTTCCTTAACGAGATTCTATATCATTATTATTTATTTATAAGCGCTTGGCATAGACTGGTTATTTCATACTGATTGTTAGGTGTTTAAACTAATAATATTGAGTAGATTAAATTTAGTTTGTTGCAGCAATCTTTTGACTATATCTATTATTTTATGTATACATACATATAAAATAATAAGTATACATACATACATATATATACATACATACATACATACATATATATACATATATATATATAT
>DWQX01000248.1:0-51396 GCA_018245475.1 Pharmacophagus antenor | reverse complement strand
AGGTGAAAAAATGGGGGCGCTAAAAAAATATTTATTCTCAAAGTGGGCAGTAGACAAAATAAGTTTGGGAACCACTGGTGTAAAGAATACAAAAATAAATATTAAATATTGAGTTTTCAATTTTAATTTTTCCAATGAAGGGCAAATAATTAATTAAAGTAAATATCCAGTCAATTTAAATTTACCTTTAATGTTAGTTACATTTACTAACTATATATCGTAATTCTTATTGTATTCCGAATTTTATTCGGCCCTAGGGTAAATAATCAATTTTATAACTTGTAGTAAAAACTATGGTTATTATTGCAAACAATAACATAAGTTCCAAGATACTTCATCTGTTCTCTTTTTAATTTAGCTTTTCCTTACTATGTAGATTCGTGGAGGGTAAATGTCCCTATCCGGGTTGTTTATACCAGAATGCTCGCGGCGATCAGTGTGACAAGTGCGGCAAGCTCATAAACGCGATAGAACTGGTCGAGCCGAGGTGTAAAGTGTGCTCTAACAGACCCACTATTAAGCCTAGCGAACAACTTTTTATTGAACTCGGACAGGTAAGATTATTTTTAGTTTACCTGAGCATTTATATAGGCAACTACATAGAAAACGACTCATGTGACCTGATTTTTAATTTTTTTTTCTCTTTATAGTCTTGTTTAAATTATGTAGCAATTATGATTTATTAATTTTAGTACAACTCATTGTATTAAATGAGGTTTACCGAACTTTTGAACGATGAAGCTGGAAAAGTCGTCCAAAAGACGAACAGCGTCAATATCAATCGAATATAAAGATACCGAATTTTCAGGCTTGTATGGGCGTACCGCCACTGAACGTATCAGGTTTTGTAAACTAGGTTTCTACTGTGTTTATAAATTGGTCGATGATTGTTTATCAAAAATATTTTTGTAAATGTTAGAATAATCGTGTTATTATTATTTCTTTATTTTTATTTTTAACTAACTGTCCATGCGAACTTCGTACCGCCTAGCAATGAATTAATGTTATATTACCTATTTACGTTTTTTTACATTTAAGTGGTAAACTATTCCTAATATCCCAGGATTTTCTCATTACCTAAATAAGATTTCAAAATAAAAATTTATCGGTAGCACCATCTTGTGGTATTTTACTTTTTTTATGAAATTAAACATAGTATAGTTAATCCCATGGGATTTTTTTTATTTTTCTGTGACTGAAAGTAACCCAAATTGAATCCATAAACAGACTATTTAAAATTCTAGTACTTTGGAGATAGTTTAGTATGAGGATCTTTTTACCCTCTCTCCCGCAGGAACCCTTAATTTTTCCGGGATATAAAGTACCATAATGGTACTCTATAAAATAAGTGATCTGCTTGCCAATTTCATTCAAATCTGTTTAGTACATTTCACGTGATTCGCGGTCAAAAGGACAGACAGACAGACGAATAATCCAACATAAAAATTGTTTTCGCTCTTATACCCACCAGAAAGTGAATTTCAGTTGAAATTTAAGAATAGTCTTCAACGTGCAGATTCGGCTGATTTACAGTTTTATTATATGTACATAGATTACTTTTTTTCTTGTATTTCAGTGTTTTTCGTTTCTTGCATCTTATTCAACTACACTCTCTTTATTTTGTTGTTTAACGGTACATAACGTTTTGGGGCATTAAGATGATCATCTGCGTTGCGTGCAAATTAAATGTATTTTTAAAATAGAAGAAAACTTCTTTATTGCCACTGTTTTTTTATATATTACGTATTACCTATTTTAAGCGGTTGTAAATGTCTAACAAGGATCATATATTATATATACTGTACAACAATTATATAACCTAATTGATAAAAAAAACTATTTGCTTATTATCCCTTTGTTTTATCGAAAATTATGAGTAAAATACAATTTCAGCTTTTGTCAACACTACACGTGGCATTAACAGATGTTAAGTGTTCGACAACACCACGTTGACGCACGTTTGGTGCAACGTCACGAATTTTTTTTTTTATTGAATCAATCATTCCGCATAGTAATATTTGAATCAATAAATTATGACGTCATCAGTTAGAGCCGTCGCTTCGCACGTGGATCGGCGGGGCGGAGCACGGATGGTCTGCGTCTGCTAGGGCCGTCGCACGCGCTTGGCTTCGCGACACCCTGCATGCCCGCGCCGTCACCAGAGATTTAAAGTGGGGCGTTCCAGTTCCGATACAGAAATACGCCAATAAGGTTCTGATTTTTGTTCAAGTATTGTATATTACACGGAATATCTTTTAATTATTGAAAAAAAAACATGTATTATTTTTAATATTGGCGGCATTAAAAATATACTATATCTTAGTGCCATATTTTACTTATGAAAAAATAGTGACTTGAATTGCAAATACATAACTTTTGAATAATTTAGTCACTTAAACACAATTTTTACAAAAGCATATTTTATGAATAAAAAATCTTGGTCCGCCATTACGTAGAGGGAGATGTGCCCTTACTGATTATTAATGGATTGTTATTTGTTTTGGTGTCATTAATACCTTTTAAAGTAAGAAAAAGGTATAATGATACAACATTTTTATGTCATATTGTATTTATTGCTAATGTTTTCTTCCATTAAAATTATATAAAAAAAAGCCTTAATCATTATTAAGCTAACATGCCTCACATTATCTTTATCATCTTAAAACCTTACCATAGTACTTCAAGATAATTTGACACCACATTTGCAAAGCCCCTGTCTGTATGGCTATTGGCTAGTAATGGAATATGAATGTTTTGGATTATATATGTCATTAAATTTTATTGTTATTATTGACAGGTATTTTATGTGTGGTTTGATGCCCCCATCGGATACTTGAGCATAACGGAATCTGCAACTAAACAATATGAAAAATGGTGGAAGCCCGATAAAGACTTTGATGTGAGCATTTCCAATACACATTCTTCTTTCTATATTAACAATATCTGTAATTAATTGAAATAAAATTTTGCATTCAACCTTTTTAGTGTACATATTATTCTTTTTTACAATTTTTATAGATTTTAATATATTTTAATATTAAAATCTATATATATAGATTTTAATAGATTTAATGCCTATTATCTGCTTCAATGTCAATAGCTAATGAACACTTAACAAGAATTAATCATTGCTTAGGTTTCTTTTTTATTAACCAATGTAAATAAAACTCAATCAGTGCACTTTTTGCAATACTTCAGATTAAACTGTACCAGTTTATGGCAAAGGACAATGTCCCATTCCACGTTATAATGTTCCCGGCCACAGTTATTGGTGTAAATGAAGGGCATAAGCTGGTCGATCATATATTTGCTACAGGTATGAATTTTTTGGTAAACGTACATTTTTGTACATTTTTGAAAAAATGGAAAAGCAAGATACTTTAGCTATCTACCCGCCAATCAAGATTATTGTGAGGTATGAAAGGCAAAGTATTAACGACGAACACAATCTACGGCTTCATTTCTCTAATCAGAAGTGAAATGGAGGTCGATTGTGACCTCTTTGCCAATAAAAAAACGTTTATTGTATTCTTTAAAAAGTATTTTTACGTTGCGATTAAAATTCAATAGTAATAATTTTATTTTCCTCCTTTTTGTAGAATACTTAAATTATGAAGAGGGCAAATTTTCCAAATCACGTGGTATAGGTGTATTTGGTACTGATGCACAGGTAATTTTTGTTTCATCTTAAGAATATTTTTCTTTACTGAACTTCTAAAGTATGTTTTGTTTTATTTATTAGGAAACCGGCATTCCTTGCGACGTATGGAGGTTCTACTTGGCGAGTATACGACCTGAGACTTCGGACTCTAGTTTCAGTTGGAATGATCTTGGTACTAGGTAAGTCAAACTGATGTTGTAATAACAAAATAAAGCTAAATGTTAGTGTATTGGTGTATACTAAAATCGTAAACCAATATTTGCTAGCCCATAATTGAGGTTATATACATAATATTTTAGTTATATAATTTTGAATAATAATCTTGAAATGTGTTCAATTTTAATTTATTTCTTCCAATAATAAATTTCTAGGAACAACTCTGAACTTTTGAATAATTTGGGCAACTTCTGCCATCGTTCGCTTAGCTTTTGCGCGAACACGTTTAAGGGGAAAGTACCGGAAACAAATTTAACTCAAGCTGACTTCGAACTGATTGCACAAGTCAATCGAGAATTTAATGGTAAATATATTTTTTAACAATTTTTTTATGCTATTCGAAATGTTATTGAATTATTCGATTTAATATTACACTGCCAAAGCTATGTCATCTCTTCACTTGAATTTGTGATATTGATTTAGATTGGTACAGAATACAACTATTAACATCATTTTACAGTTTATTTTAAGTTTGAATTTATGGATAATATTAGATATGTTATTTCTTTCGTAGGTTTCTTAATTTTTCTACGATATCAATGCGACGAAATGAGGGAAATGATCATCTTATGGTGACTGATAAATTTGGCCCATGACAATGAGATAATACATATGATATCTTATTAATTTGTACTTAACATCACAAAAAAAAAATAAACCCTGAGTTTATTGTAATTTTTCTCAATAATATGCAATTGACAATTAAGACTGATTATGCAATCCGCATTAATAAAGATATTTCATGATTTAGTGTTTCAGTTAGATATTAGTATAACTTTATATACCACGTCGCCTTTAAACAAAATCTGTTTTGACTTACTACAATCGTAATGTCTCTAGCTATAGCGCCCTTTAATCTGAAATTACACATGTAACAACTACACCCATCTTTTCAAAAGTAGTCCTGTACCGGTAATTGATAGACAATCTTTACAATATTACAATGTATATAGTGTTTCGTAATCCTATTTCTTAATAAAACATTTAAATGATTGTCTAATATATTTAGATTTTTATATATTATAAAGCAAATTCAGAGGTTTTTTTTTATATTTTAGCGTATGTACAACACATGGAGAAGGGTCGTCTTAGGGAGGCCCTAAAACACGTAATGTCAATATCTCGTATTGGTAACCAGCACATGCAATCTGAACAACCTTGGGTTTTGCTTAAAGGGTCGGCAGAGGATAAGTAAGTCAATAGTGTTTTTGTGCTTTTATAATTGAAAGTGCAAATATTTATGACATCTGATTGCAGGGAGCGAGGTGCAACAGCTGTCGGCCTGTGTTGCCAGATAGTGGCACTTTTATGCGCTTTACTCGCGCCGTATATGCCAAATACTTGTAGAAAGTTACGGGAGCAACTGAACTTGGAAGTGGAAGCGTTAAGAATCAATCCAAAGTTAGTAAAAATTTTCCATATTATTTTATTTCTAGTGTCGTTACAAGTTTTTTGGAATTTGTAATAAAAAATTATTAATAAAATTTCGAACTATTTCACAGACGTCCAACTCTCGTACAGTACTTGCCCGTAGACCATGTAATTAGCAAGCCTGAACCTTTGTTTGCTAAAATAGAGCAAGATCTACTTGACAAACTTCGAGTTAAATACTCAGGTACACAAAGCGACAGAGCTAAGGTAAGAGATATTTAGAACGGGTTATTTAAATAGTCATAACAATAATACTGTTATATAATAATCTTTTTAACACTAGTTTTACAGGATACGATATGACGAAGGTACGTATATGATATAAACTTATATAACTTTCGAATTTTTGGGTCTTTCTCTCATCTTTAAGAAAACATACGTATAAATTTAAAAATTATAAGGTAAAATTCATTAGTACTTCAAACAACGACGGCTGCGAAGAGGAATTCACAAAAAAATCTGTCAATCTAGTGTTAGTAAATATAGACTAGACTTGGATGACCTTAGCTAATATTAAGCGATGATTATAACGTTCAAGCGTAAAATTAATTATACCCTATTTATTTATGAATAGAAACACTGATATCTATATTATTTTGCGTTTGTTTTTCAAAAACTCGCAAGTTTTGGGGAAGCCTAGATGCAAATGTAATATCTCAAAGGCCGACATGAGAAAGGAGAACAAATTGTTATTACTTACAGAACTATAAAGGGCAACGAAAGTATTAAAAAAAAACATGTTTTTTTTTCAAATTACTCAGTAAAAATATCTTTACAGCAAAATGGTGACATTTCATTGAAAGCTACTGTGGTCGAGCTAGAAGCTGCTTTTGAAGCAGAAGTAAGTCTATTATTTACATGCAACAATATTCAAATCCAGGCGATACTATACTTAACAAAAAAAATGTTATAAGAGAAATACATCTATAGTTTATAACATTATAAGTGAATTAGCAATATTTTACAATTATTTTTACAACTTTGTCTTCAAAAATAGAAATTTAGGCATTAAACATGTAAAAATTGTTATCCTTTGTTTTAAATAAATTTAAGTTGCTAGGAACTCTTATCTGATATCCCATAAAACCATATTGTCTGCCACAATTAAAGATAATATATAATATGATTGCTTTAGTAAATACTCCAGTAACTACCCAATATATGAAAAGCCAAGTTAGGTTTCCTTTGCTCACTGTGTAGCAGCAGTAATAATTATTATACCTTTATCTATTTTTGTAGTATTTAGTAAGTTCAGGGTTCGCCTCCGTCAAGCTAAATTTATTCTAGAACAATTTTTTAATTCAATTTCCATGTTTAAATTTTAATAATTCTTTGCACTCAGAACCGTTTTGTATGGTGGCTACCACCTCTACTTCACTACATTAACATGTATTTATAAACCATTTATTTTGTATCTTTTATTTTTAACTACATTTTGGAATGAAGCGATATATTGGCTGTAATAAATCATTAATTATAAACTTTAATGTCTCATGAGAGTGGACTGCCGAGTGTAAAGGGTTTAAAATTGTGACTTACGTTTTACAATTCTTTTTTGATGAAAGAATTTAGCTCACTTGATAAAAAACTTTTAATGTTTAAGTTATTGATTTAATAAATGACTGTATTGGTATATTTTCTTAACAATTAAAGGGAGAGAAAGTAAGAAATGTAAAAGCGTCACCTAGTGGTGAGAGCAAAACAGCTGCTCAATCACAGAGTGATAATGTATCCGGTACAAATAACACCATAGACAATGTTGAAAGTTTGGAAAAGGCTATTGCTGAACAGGTAATTATTTTTTTTTTGTACTATTCCCCAAAAACTATTATTTAATACTACTCCATGTAAGTAATATTTAAGTATTTAGTTTACGTTTTCATTGATGTTATATTTATCTCTTAAGTGGATATCATCATAATGATAGAAATGTACTAAATAATAATAATAAATAAAAATAATAATAATAATGTTGAAATAATATAATTTACTCAACAGGGGGACAAAGTACGAAAACTTAAAGCGTCCAGCAAAGATAGAGCAATTTGGCAACCTGAAGTGAACATCTTGTTAGATCTGAAAAAACGTCTAGCGGCTTTACAAGTCAAATAAAGCGTAAATAATACATTAAAAAATTGATACAAATAAAAGTAATAATTTATATTCGCATTAAGAACTAATTCTACAATCTTCTTTTTGAAATATTATGGGTGATATTATGACTGCTGATGTGTTTCAGGTTTTGTGTAGTGATGTGCAGATATCTAAGAGAAAAATAAGATATGTACAAAAAAATAATACTTCTATATTTCATTGAAGAAATCGATTATCGAAAACATAACGCGCCACTAAGCCTAAAATAACTATTTTAAATTTTAAAACTATTTATCTAGAACCGAGTGTCACATATTTGAGTCGGATTGTAAAATTACTCATTTCTCTATTTATGTTTACATATTATGTATACATCGCCCACAATGGCAAATGAAGTTGCATATAATGTGGCTGTATAAAGTCTTCATATTAACTTAATTATAATTAGGTTTAAGAAAAACAAGCTTAACATTTAGTTTTTTAGAATCTGAGATCAACCATTTGATCTATTTGGCTTGATAGTTCAAATAATGTTCACGATTTAGTTAAATGTTTTCTTCAGATAAACTACGTTATTTTTTTAAATGTGAAAAATTTGTCATAGTCAAAATTAAATCAAGTCAACTTCTAGTCTAGAAAAAGTAATTCATAAATAATAAGTAAAAATTCGGAAGAAAAACGAAAAACAAAACTCCACCCAGTAGAAAGAAAAGTGTGATTTTTATTATACACGAATATTTTACAATCCAGCGTATCATTAGTTTTGAAAAAATAAAATAAAACCTTTTTAAAAAAATTGAGTAAGTAGTACTCTTTATTTTTCTTGAAAATTAAAAGCGTGGGAAAAAATCCTCCCTTTATAGTGTATTTATAACATAACATAGCAACAGTGTCGTTTTGTTTTATTTCTTTTTTGTTTTGTTAGATACTCTCAGATTTTCCTTATTTAGCAAAGGTAATATTTATTTATAAAAAAAATTAATATTATGAAACCTTGTATCTGATGTTAATAAATGACTAGTTTTTTCTTTTATCAAATTTAGATTTCGCTGTCATAATTAATAATTTTAGTTTCTATTCAGCAGTAACAGTTTCTCTTTAAAAAAAATTAACTCGATAATTGAAAAGAATGTGCAGGCACCATAATACCATATGGTCATTTATATTACAAAATAAGGTTATTTGTATATAACAAATGGTATGTATTTGAAATTACATGTACGTGTTATGATGTAATTTGCGTGTTTATTACCATTTAATATATTAAAAAATAATTTGTAACCGATCTCTGTAAATTATATGGACAGTGTAGAAATGTCTGATTTATTTAACAAAATAATGTTTTATTTTCTCTCTCTATCGTATATCTAAATTAGTTTTCATAATATTAACATTACCTGTCTCTTTTCTACTATGTGCTTATATTAAGCATATCAAGTTCAGAATCAGTATTAAATATTAGAAATATAAATGGCCCGGATTTTCTGTTGTCCTCATTAAAAAGATAGGAATACTATGGGTTAACATAAAAGTCATACCTCCACCGTGTATCACAGAAATTCCTGGTTCGATTTCCAGGCTACAGGAGTAGTGGAGTCTGAACTATAGTAGGAATTTTTGAATCTGTTCGCTACCACCCGCAATGTCTGTTTTTGACATTAACGGCATTGTGTTCCGACTCGTGCATGTGAGAGCCAGAAGGATTCTAGGTGAATACCTATTGTGTAGGCCCCTTTGACACTTAATATCGGGTGAAATCCTGATCATGTTGGTCCATGACTGAACAAAAAATACTAATCGGTACAAAATATTATAAATGTAAAAGGTGTGGAATACAATAGTATTAAATTAGTATTTCAAATCATTGTGACGCGAACGAGTTTCAGATAGACAATATCAATAACAGTAAGAATTGATTAATATTACATTTTAATGTACTTGTTTTTAATGCATTTTTATATTTACGATACAGTCATCTTTTAAATACTTGAAATCCAATCAGAAATGTTCCGCTTTATTTTAGATAATAAATATTTATTATTAATAAAACATTTAAGTAATTAGAAAATATCTATTGCACGGCATATGATACCTTGTGAATAGTTTTTTGTTACATAGGTATATTAAAAAATGATGAATAATATCTACGTTATTATGAATAATCTATAACTATATAGTGACGATTTTTTTCGTAAAGCTTAATTTGGACGGTTCAATTATGATATGACATTTTGCAAAAAAAAGAACAATGTATAGCGTGTTGCATAGATTAAAAATATATACCGTTCGGCGTGTAGTTTCTGGGCTGTGGCTGAAAGTTTGTTCAAGTTTTTTCTGTCACAAACATGGATACATGTCTATTACATAACTTAATATATAATTGAAGGAAAAAATCTACTAAAGACTAGGCCGTATGGTCAAAAGATAGCCTGCGCCATGGGCGAAAAGAAAAAAAAACATATTTATGACCATAACTAAAACAGAAATAATTTAGTTGACACTGACATTTGGTCCAGTATTTGATTTATAAATTTTGTTATTATGAATGATTTAATTAATATCTAAAATCGCTTATAAATGTCGAAATGGATTTTACAGTAAATATTGAAAAAGAAGATATCGTGTGTAGAATATGTCTCTCCGAAGGGGCAGATATGAGACTGTTGATGAGCAAAATGGAAAGTGACGATAGGACAATAGCAGAAGTTCTTTCATTTATATTAAATCTTTATATTTCTGTGAGTGATGCATATGCAAAACAAGTTTGTGAAGAGTGTCATGCATATATCCTCAAGTTTGATGAATTCAAAAAGCGTTGCATACAGTCAGAAGGTTCGTTAAACGACGTTTTTTACACTGAAAGTAAAGTTGAATGTTCGGATAACCAAGGAAACAAATCTATTAAAGAAGAATCTATTAACAAGTTTTGTATGGATGAACCTTATCAATGCAGTGTCTGTTCTAAAAAGTTTTCTGATTTGTTGCTTCTGGAGTCACATGTATTAACTGGTCATAGTTTCGCTAATGAACCAGTAAAAGATATGGCATTAACTGAAAATTTTGCACATTCTCCAAGTTTTCCTAAAAACACAACTCTCTTTGCTAATAGTACTATAGTAAGTGATAATGATACCAATGATTTTCAAGAGAAAAAAGATGGAGAATATGACTTCACAGATAACACAGGCAACTTGGTAAGTCCATTAATAAATAATAAAGAAGAAGAGGAGCTTTTAGATAAAGACACATCTTTAAATATATTTAAGTGTAAATGTGGATCTGTCTATGACAATTACACTATGTATAAGGATCATTTGGAGGAAAATAAGTGTGAGGAGGTTTTGAACGATGATATTAACAGGACCGAAGAGAGTAAGTCAGTTAAAAAAAAAGCTGTCAAAAAGAAAAAGAAAGTACCAATAGAAAAATCAGAATGTCAAAAATGTAATATTGAATTCAATACCTTAAAAAGATATAAGATGCACTTGCGTAAACACAGATTTGAGAATGTGGACCCTTCAGAGGTATTTCACTGTTCTATGTGCATGAGAAGATTCACAAGAAAGTCATCTCTCACTACACATTTGAAAACACATGAAATGAAAGCTGGAATAAAGTATATTTGTACAACATGTAAAAGGGAATTCCAACATCAGGCACATTTAGATAACCATATATTAGCAGTACATACTAGAGAAACCGGTTACACATGTAAGTATTGTTCAAAGAACTTTGCAAAACAGGAGAGTTTGGAGAACCATCAAGATGCACACAAGATAGAAAAGAGACACCAATGCAATGTTTGTCAAAAAGCATTTTACATGGTGTCAACATTGAGAGATCATATACGTACCCACACAGGGGAGAAACCTTACCTTTGCTCAGCATGTGGCAAGGGATTCAGTCAAAAGAATAATTTGGCACAACACATGAGAAGACATCAAGGTTTGAAACCGTTTAAATGTGAAAATTGTGATCAAAGGTAAGTGACTGATAAAGTTTCATTTTTCTTTTCATTACTAAAACAGCTTTGTTGTTTGGATGATTATATACTTCTGTTCCAGTAATTGTCAAGGTGAATTTCTATAGTTTCAATGTTACCTAATATACATATCTTTATTTATTAATAGAAAATACTTGATGTTATTATATAAATAAAAAGAAATATAAACAATCAATAATCATATCAAATATATTGTCTGTAAATATCATCAACAAAAATAAGACAAAATAGCTAGAACCTAGTATATAGCAATATTTATTAAGCATTAGTGTGTATGTAATTTTAAATGTTCATATGTTAATCCTTGTCACTAGATGACAATAATATAGCAAATAAACTTTGAGATTGTGAGAATTATTGATTCAGTAGAACACATATCACACTACAATCAAATAAATTTGTAATATATTATGTATAATGTAAAAATTAACTTGAATATCTAGTTTGCTCATATAAGCTATAAGTTATGTACATATAGTGAAGTATAATAATTCTTTCACATTTATTAATGTATTATAAAATAATTTACATAATTAATACTACTTATATTAAAACTTAAAGCAATAGCTAGTGAGATTTTTGTGTAATACTTTGTCATAAATACTGACTACATGATAAGAAACCTAAAAAAAGTTTTTAACAGCTACAAATTTGTTACTACATTAAAGGAATCAATTATATCAAATTGAGATACGCAAGACATTCATTAAACCATATGCTTTCTTAAACAATTAGATAATATAAATAAATCTTCCGTGTGTGCAGTACATCACTGAATAATATGAATTATTTAAAAGAAGTAAACGTGCATATATTGAATATTAGTTCTAAAAGTTAATTGGTGCGCTTTGCATCTTATAGTAATTGTTCATATAGTAATTGGGACATGCAGAAGGTTAATATGGTGTCGCTTAAAAAATATTACGAAGTGGCATATGTTACATTGATAACATCTAGACGGAATTTCTGTAAAAGAAAGGTCAATTAAAATTAAAGTTAAATTGATTGTGTTTATAAATGAATGTTTCCGTTCCCTATCAATATTACTTTTCTAAAACATTTAAATTTTTTAACGTAAAAATATCGTTAGCCGTTATCTATACGAAAACAACGACAGACACGTTTTCTTTATCACGTTTTAAGTGTATTATGTATATAAAACAAGTCAATATAATGTTAAATTAGAAAAAATAATTGTTTTTAAAGATATGAATAATTAAATGTTTAATGACCGTAGTAAGATAATTTTACAAGCATTTTATCGATTTTATTACATCAGCGAGGTAAAGCTTGGGGGTCGACCCGATGTAGAAACCTGATTTCCTGGAGAGGCTATGTATTAGAAATGAGCTCGGAATATAACTAAGTTTTTATCCTGAATTTTTTTATTATAGTTTAACAAAACTGCTTTTACTTACTTTTTTAAATAAGTGTAAGGTGAGTCCGGGGTTCATGAAAATTAATTTCATATTAAGTAAACTGTGGAAAATCTCATAACGAATCACAGTATCAAACAAAGTGTTGAATGGGGGTAGTGCAAAAGGGTTAAAATTAGAGAAGAAAATCCAACTCGTCTTGGGTTATAGTACTTTTACAGTCACATTTATTCCTAGTTTTAAAAAGAAAAGTATGAGAGGCATTAAGAACTTATGGTTAATTTTAAAATTTTGTGAAAGGTTTTTGTAATTTGTTGAATGCGTTCGGCGATTACGTCGAGACTGACTGATATCAGTGGACCGATAAGGCACGGATCGAAGAAACTGCATCGTGCACTTGAAAGTGAGATAATTTCTACTTGTTTTGACAGATTCGTATCGAAGGGCGAGTTAGTCGCGCACAACCGTAAGCACAGCGGCGCACACCCGTTCGTTTGCGATGAGTGCGGAAACGGTTTTACCACGTCCAGCTCGCTGGTGAAGCATCGTCGCATACACACCGGCGAGAGGCCATACGCGTGCGACCTGTGCTCGATGAAGTTCACGGCCTCCGGGACTCTGAAGAACCACCGACGCATTCACACGGGCGAGAAGCCCTATCAGTGTTCTCACTGCGAGAAGGCGTTTGTTCAGCGCCAAGATCTGATTTCACATATTCGCTGCCACACCGGTGAGCGGCCGTTCGTGTGCCCCAACTGTGGCCAAGCTTTTCGCAAGGCCGCCGCACTAAAAGGGCACCTCAAAATGCACGCAAAGGAACCCATACCTATGCAGAAGGATGTCGGCCTGACAGTACTGCACGGCGTCAATGTGTTGCTCACCGGAGTTCATGATCTCATTAGCGGATAGATTTAGTAATCGTTTGGAAAATTTTGATATCGTCTATCACACTGTGTTAATTAATAACTTGATTATTATAATGAGACATTTTATCTATAACTTTATTAAATTGTGTGATGAATTTCAATATATTGTGTTGATGATCGTAATTTGTGAATGTGTGTTTTTTCAATCACGTTTGCTATTTTAATATAAAGTGAATGAAACTGACATGAAGTATGTATGATGAATGTTTACCTTTCTGTCGTTAATATGTGTTTGTAAATGTTTTAATTCATGTGAACTATTGTAATTAACTCTAAAATTTGTATTGGATTTAAATGAAATAACCGGATTTTAATGAAATCTTATTCAGAATTTATTATTCAACTATCTGTATACCTGTCCTTTGTGATTCGATATCACTTTTTATAATAGGTCCTTTGTGAAGTCAGACACGATGAGACATCGTGTCTGACTTCACAAATTTTTATTTAAATTGGACTTGTAATGTCCAATTTAAATAAAAATAAAATTGGAATCATAATAACAATAATTGTAATACGTAATAATACTGATATTGAATGTTTCTTCTTTTATTTATTTAAATTGCTCAATTTTAAAAAAATTTGAAAAAAAAATTGTTTAAGTATTGACTTGGTTACGAAATTGCAATAGAATTCGGAGTTCAAAGGGTTAAGTATTGAGTAGGATAGCAACTTTAGTTACGTAAGTTTTAATCGCTCCATTTCGATAATTCTAATCGTTAATGTATCTTTATCGTTCGATGTTGTTCCTACATTTCTATTAATATTTATAAATATTCTCTACCTAGCATTAATTTTGAAAATTGTTATATGTAAATGAATCTACGACGACATATTTAAACGTTTAGGTTGGCAGCGCACTATAGATCTATACTATAGTTGTGGTTGTGTACTAAGACTGGACTCTTATTTAAAAAAAAAAAATGTACATTAAAATTATTTCGTCCACATTTTTTCGTAATTAGAATAGGTTCATATCAATAAACGTCCAATTTCTAAATTTGAATTAATTAAACATTTGAAATCTATAATGCGTAGCCAACTTATTTAATTCTTATGCAATTACTAGTTAATTAAGAAATAGAGAATAATCGTGCCTATGTCTATCTACCTCAACTATTTTCTTATGAATCAAATATATTTTATTAATAATTCTAAAACGGACGTAGTTAGCGATTTACCAATTCATCCATGTTGACCAAAATAACCTATACAGTTGAATTATAAAAATATAGGTTATCATTACTAATAAGACTACCGAAAGCCTTCAAATAGCAAATATGTATCTCTCGAGACTGTTACTATATTCTTCTGCAATACATTTTGTATGTGTAATTTAAAACATAAATGTTTAGCAATCTTGATGTGTGTGTAATATGAAAATCCGACCCTGGAGTAAATAAATTTTAAAATGTCTTTAACAATTTCATTTTACGCATTTGTGTCGACAATAGAACCAAATAAGATGTTGGGTAATAATTTAATTTTGTATTCGATCCGTGTTGCAGATTTTAATTTTTGTGTTAACCTTAATATTACTTCAAATGTCGAAATGGAAAATTTTGGCGCAAAATCACAGCACAAATGGATTGAATGTACTATGAATTTAATTTTTCTATTATTTTCTAAGCTTTTTTTTTTCAATATACATTTTACATGTAATTAAAAATGTCCCCATAACATTTTTGACATGGTACCTTTTTGTAGTAACGTACTTTGAAGTTTTTATCTTCACGTGTAGATCATTAGGTGCATTTATATATTTAATAAAAATTATACAAACATTAATATTGCAATTGTAATTCTATTGCAATGTGTTAGTTTTTATGAACCTGAATTTGTCACGAGATGATAATTACTGTGCCTTAAGAAATATTATTTGTGATCACTGGTGATGATTTTCAATACTTTAATGAACATATTTGTATAATTTTTAACATTAAGTAATTCTTAAATCAATTATTTAATAAAGTATATTCTCCTATTCTTTTTTTCTTTCTTTCTCTATTCCACTGTCTTATGATTTTTCTTCATTTTAAAATTTTAATTGTAAATGTTATATCCCTCTTACTAACTTGTCAAGTAATTAATAGGTATGTTCAGCCTAAATTTGTAGACGTAAAGTGTACCGAAGTATCAAAAATTTAAAGTCTAAAAAACGAAGAGTAGAAGACAATATCTTTTCTAAGCAGACATTAAAACAGTTATAAGGGTGAACTAAGTAATAAAATTCATCGGAACAGAAAATAAATTCTTTATTCAATATCAATAATATCCAATTTCATCAGATTAACTTAACGGTGTTTTGAAATAAAAATTATCTCATAAAACACTTCACTCATACAATTTGTTTTTCAATTTAGGAAAAGGATCATTTAATTCCATAAAACATTAATTTTATATACCTGTACTGAGATCTTAGTAAATATCATCACAATATTGTTTTATCAAAAAAGCTGACGATGTTGCCATAAAACGAAAAAAGAAGAAACAATTTGAGAGTTCCTAAACCCTATATCTATAATTTACTTGACAATGCAAACTGCTTTTGTTTGGCAACGCAGTTCACATAATTTGATATAGGGTAACAAATAAAAGAAAAAAACGTCAAAAAAAAGTGTCTTCATATAAAAGGTTTTCTAAAATTTTCTTTACAACTATCAACCCTAGTTTTACTTATTTACAATACACTGTCTGAATGAGGTAATAACTTTCGCTAATAAACTCTTTGTACTGTTATTTTTTATTATTTTCTTTCTACATTACCATTTAAGTTTCTAAAATATTTATAATATCATTGTCTCGAATTATATTTATTCACAATATTTGACTAACGTACCGTTACGTATTTAACTTCGTTACGATATCTTATTCATGTAATAACTATAAATTTTATTTATATATATATTTATTATTTAACAATAGTTTACGTTTAGTTGGCACGTCGTTGACTCGATTGTTTCCGCGTAGTAAGAAGTAGGTGTTGTATAAAGAGGACCGCGCCCTGCCGTGCCCACACACACGCACACATGAAAAAGTTTATCACACGCAATTTCTTTAAAGGACGGCATCCTCGCGACCACGAGTGAATGTGTATTGCGTTACGAGTAATTATATCAATAGATATATAAATCAAACACAATGACGTCACTTCGCTTAAGCACATTGCCCCGTCAATGATGATCAAACAACATTATGACCGCCGCATATTCAATTTTATTTAATACTTTATATCCGAATATTAATTGAGATATTCGCTCAAGAAAAGCGGCCAAAAAAATTTATCAATGCTTACATTTTCTGTTGTCACTTCTATTCGTAGTACAACACCTACACCACCACGGCAATATCAAAACTTATTAGACTAAATTACGTTACATGATTTTTTTTTGTTCAGGAGCTTAATGCGTGTCGCAAAGCACGTTGAACCCAAAAAGTGGGTGTTACAACTACATAAAAAGAAAAAAAAAATACTTTAAAGAACCCGATAAAAGGGCCTTTCCTGCTAAGTACCAGAAACGTTAAAAATAACATTTACTCAAAATTAAAAATATTTGGCAGTTCATGTTGAATGTACACAAATTATGCGCGGCTGCCCTATCGAGAAAAATAATACTAACAAATAACTCAAGCCATGACCATGGCAAAATAAAACTTAAGCACATTTTATGCACTAAACACTATACTAATTAAAAAAAAAGCTACGCAAAATAACGAATACAAAAATATTTCTTATCTTCTTTCTTAAATCACATTTCCAACCCACGTTTGGTACAATTTGTGCGAAGGAACGCAAAAATTAAAAATGTATATTAACTTATGTAATTTAAAAAAGGAATACTTTTCGTCACAAAAAATTAACCTTAAACATTATTTAAGTTTCTGTACGTACACGTCTACAAATAGCACTTCAAAAATCTGTCCTATTTAGTAAATTGTACCAAAAATATACCGTCTATAGCAATCACTGACTTCCAAAACAAAAAGAAGTACCCAATCTAAGCGAAGATAAAAAATAAATAAAAATATGACTGTTATGTAAAGACAAGTCTCAGACATTAAAATTTATTATTACCAAAATATTTCATTTCCCATTCGACTTTATTTTTAAAGCGGAGTGTCGAAATTAGATTTCAACATTTCACGCGTGGATAATATAATGTCGGAGACTTTAGCATACCTAAATATCAACATTCACATGTTATAAAGCGAAAAAACAAGATGCATAAAAACCGTTAACTATAAGTGATGGCACATCATGAATGGATTAATTTATAAATAATCCATGGTTGCCAAAATGAACCGTGTTTTAAATAATTTGCCAGGTGTGAGACCTATATCATTAATGCCGAAAAAATTATATACACATGTTTTCAATTAGAAAATTATGCGTTCTAGTTAAATGACGCAACACATTAATTCAAATTTTACATAAAAAAAACTGATTTGATTCTGATTATAACATTTTTTCGTGCGGCAACACTGGACATTAATAAATCTATAAATCGCTCCCAATCATTTCGTTGAAACGCCTTCGCTTTAACAACCTTCGATCAGTGTAAATATTGTCGGTTGTAAAATGGCAGTGACAGGTATGACTGTTGTCACTTTACAATGTTACGTTCGCCCCTAACAACGTGGGGACAGACAATGCAAACAAACACCTATTGAGGTAACAGAGAGGTGCGTTATTTAGCGCTCGCCTTCTCCAGAAAATCCATTTTCAAACGCAGTTCGATGAGGAAGAGTTGTTTCTGCAGTGAGAATATCTCTTCCTTCTGACGGAGCTCCATGTTCAAGATTTTCATTTTCGCCTCGTGCTCCCATATGGCGTGCTGCCGCTTGGCCGAGAAGTACAGCCTCTCTTCCTCGGTTGCCGCGCCACAGTCCTGCTTGATGGGGTCATCAGTCTTCTCTTGGCTCCTGTCGTGTCCGTTTTTTCGCTTCTCGTCATCCAAGTGACTTAAATTTAATGGAGTATTTGACAGTTCGTTAAGTTTCTGCAGAAAGCTTTGCTGCAACCTTGCCTGCTCTAGCGCTTGTAAAGGATTCGCCAGTATCGGTATGTGAGAGGTGAGCGTGAGTGGGTTGATTGTGGGATTGGGGATTGTTTTGTGGGGGGGCGGCGTGGGGGAGGACTGGGGGATGATTTGAACCTGAGGCTCCAGTACGTTCGGCATCGTGTCGTCGCTGTCGTTCGTGCTCGACAGTCGGCCGTTGGACATCTGCGAGGAACACATATGTTGTTGAAAATCAAATTAATCAAGTTTTCATACACGACTATGCAGCCGACTATTTAACCATTAGCTACGATTATCTTCATGTGACGATTTTAGAAATTTGCGTACACCATCGTGTCAAAACATATTTAATACGCGAGGCAGAATAGTTTTCTTTTATACTTATCAGTCTATTGTGGGTAGCAGTGAGTACCTAATCTTCGTTTCGTTATAAGTTAACACATTTGAAAATTATCTTTAAGTTGAACAAAAACAAATCGATAGTTAATGGGTTAACATTAACTAAAAATAAGTGTTAAATATTTACCAGCGTATCTGTAAGTTTTATGTTATCACATAAACCAAGTGTTAAATTTATAAAATTGTTGATTTTTTTTAGCGCAACAAATCTTACAAAGATGACAATTTTGTAAGTTTGCCACTCTAATTATATTTAAACACTGCTTCTCTTTCAATGTTAAAAATTAGTAAATTATATTTGATAGTTTATTTATCGGTTATCTGTAAAACGTTTGTTCTGAATGTTCCAATACGAATGAGGAAAATGTGTTACGCGTCGCTAAAATATTATGTAAAAGTATTCTATATTAAAACATGTTCTAGTGGCATTTGAGAGAACGAAACATTAAAATAAATTAAAAAAAGAACGCCTTATGAAATCGATGGACTTACATAATTATTATGTACTAGTGGTCGTAATTTAAGGTTTGAATGTTATGAAGACGTTAACAAATATTTTTTTTATCTCTATGATAAAATATATGCAATTTCAGATTCTTGCTATATTGAGGAAGCTTTATTAGTAACCAAAAGACTATGACATCATAGTTATGATTAATTTTGATATTCACTAAGACAATAGACAAATAATATTAATCTCTTCTCAGTTTGACTACAGACTTTAATCATAAACAAAAGAAGATAAATTTGTGTACATTTTTTATATTTTTCAGTATTACTGAAGAAAATATTAGTACAAAAATATTAATTTTAACTATTGAACATTTCTCATTATTTTGTTCGCCTAATTTTTGTGTAAAGGGATATAAAGGTTTTGCTTCATATATTAATAATAATCATAAAAAATATATAGATAATGTATTTGTCAGTTTTTATACAGTATATAATTGAAAATAATTGAGATGTGTATAGTCGATAGGTCGTGCACAGGGACTCCTTGGGAGATGTCTATGTTTATACGAAAAAAAAAAATGATTCGATTTCATTAACTCACATTAACGGGTACGCAGTCGTCATCCTTGATACTGTGGGAGCCCTCGACGCTGGTGGTAGCTTCGCCCTCCTCATCTAAATCATTTAAACACAACATGACACCCTGACCAATTCCAATACTTTTATGAGATAATTTATTACCTAGAACACTACATAAAAAAAAAAGAATTCAACTTATAGTGGAAAATTTACTTTGTGAGCACGCTTACTGCCTGTTTCTTTTAAAGATAACGGGCTAACACTTGACCTACACATTATCTAAAGGTAAGTGACACTGAGGCCGTAGATGGTGTAGCGTGCTCGTCTAATATACTTCTGGATCTTGTATATATGCTGTTGCTGCTTCTGCTGGGTTCGGTGAAGTTTGCGCTGTTAGTCTTTTTGGCGACTATTACAGCTTCATCGAAACTGGCATACGGATCCGCTGGTCCGTGAGCTCTCCCACTACATTACTTTGGCCAGATAAGCTAGCTTAGCCTAGCTGTCAAGTGGCGTGCTTCGTGATAGTTGAAGTCGAGGTGCGGGCCCTAACTGCGACCATCGTTCGCCTGTGACGCAATACGCGGGGACGAGAAGCACCCGGGTGTTCGGGTGTATATAGAGTACGCGGTGTGCGAGTTTTGTTTCCGTCCCGCTCGTCGGCGGGCGAGACGGGCGTCGAGTGAGGTGTGTCGGTGACTGGCATTGTAGGTGCATGTGGTGTTGTGAATCGATTTGATAGTTTGAGTGTTTTCTCTGTCTGATCCGAGCCTTGCATCGAGACTAACCAACATATTACGCGGACGACGCTTGGATAAGCGTAGATTTGGAATGGGCACGTAGTCGACTGTATTAACGATCAATTTATTGGGGTGGTGCGTACCCACCTCGAAATGAATGAGAACACAGTCATTGATGAACTGTTCGATCGTAGGAATCGCATGTATGACTCCAATTGGTAAGTCAACAGTAAATAAAAATTAAATAAATTTTTTCTACAACTAATAATTACACCATTTGCTACCCACAAACCTTGTAAACTCACATATTTGAACATTTACTTAAATATTTATGCAATTTTAGATTAACAGAATGTTGATTTAATATAACAGGCTTACACAGGCTGTAATGATTGCTTATCACTAAACAGGCCTTTATGGCGCAGTGGATTACCCTATACTGCCCTGTAACACGAAGGTGCCAGGTACGATTCCCGGGCTACATAAGTAGTTGAGTATGCATTATATTAGTAGTTGGGCTTTTGTTAAACCTCACTTGCTAGCTACCTTACTACATTTGAGAGCGAGAGTATTGTGGGCGAAGACGCTAGGCAGTATACGGCCTCCTTTTCACTTAAAATTATGTGAAATTGAGGTCAAGTGTTAGCCCATAAAGTACAGAAAAAACAATTTTTTTATTTAAACGTTTATTTATATCATATGATAATCATAATAAAATTTATGCAAACGGGCGCCAACAACATTCTGATATGAGTACCATTTATTTCCATTTTTTTTATAATTTTTATTTTTGTAATAATTATAAAATAAAATACCTTTGAGGTCTAGGGGGTGTATACTCTGCCAGAGCATTCCGTCAAGGATGCCGGGCGGTGCGTCGGCGGGCGGTTGCTATGGTAACACCAGAAAAGTGTTCAATGAAAGTTTTGCAGTAATTCCTTATCTGGTTAATTGTATAATATTAATATAAGAATTATTAAATAATCATAAATTCAGATCTGATTTAACAAGTGGCTTGTAATAATATTGCATTTTGTTTATTTTATTTGAACTATGCATATAAACAATAAAGCAGTATAAATATATGTGAAAACTGTTTTTGTATACATAAAGTGTACATTAAAGTGCCAAATGCATGCTTTTTCTAAATATATGAATACATATTTTATTCTTTTTTTACTCCTAAGTAACAATAAAAATAGTCGGACTTTTTGCAATGGTTACCTTAGTATATCAAAACTTTTATTAACTTCAAAATTTTATAGCTACGTTAGAGGTACAGTTTCTTATTCAATTTAAATTCAACATGACGAAACCACTCTTAAGCGACAAGCAATCAAGGTTCTTAAGACGACATAAAATTTTGGCTGACCAAAAAACACTAGCTATGCGCACTTGGAACGTAGCAATGGTTACAGTATATTACTTGATAGCAGAAACATTCAATGCAGTGGTAGTTACTAATCATATAAAATATTTAATATAGAGGCCAAGCCAAGCACTAGTAATCGAGATGGATTCGTTTCAGTATTACAACGAAGAATTTGAAGATTTCATAGTATAAGATACTACGGAATTGACTTTTGCTCTTACATAAGTCTATTTATGCTATTGCAACTACTGTCTCTTTTATTATATTAATTAAAATTAACAAAAACAATACAGTTAGATTCTAGAAACGCCGACATAATGTGCTATTATTTAGACACACCCGACGAAAATTTCAATTATATTTATTATATTAAGTACAGCTGTAACGATTTTCATTACCTGCGTGTCGTGGGCGCGCATCTTGCATTTCTTCTTGTAGTTCTCGTACCACATCTTGACCTGTGCGGGGGTGCGCGGTCTCTCCCCGCCGCACCGCTTGTTCACCTCCTCGCAGATCGTCGACCACACCAGCTGTAAGTATTAAACCATCATATCAGACATATATTGTCGTTCCCATTTGTTAAACCCTTTGAGCCTGGTGTTAAGCATGCGCCGTGGACCTAATTCTTCTTACGAAAAAACCCATCATGTCCTGCGTACTTTTTACGTAAGAATGCTATTTGTAAAGTCTACTTTCATCGCCAAGTATATTGATTGTAAATAAAATAAACTATGTAGTGATTTGAGAAGTCTTTATAACTATTTCTTTCATTAAGCAAATTATAAAAAAAAAATAGTTACATTTTCACTAAAATTACATAAAATAATATTAAACGAAATTTTAATTTGCATAAAGCAGGTCAATGATACAACAAAAAAAATATTTTGTTCATACATATGATATGGTTTAAGCTGAGCCTATCACGGTCATTAAAAAAACATCCACGTAAAAGTATTAATTTATTAATTAAAGGAATAATAAGTAATCTAGGCTAGGTGTTTTCCGCCAACAGCCAATTTAAAAACTCATGGAGCAAGTATAACAACTTACTTATCCAAATATATTTAATTCGTTACCGACTTACATAATTGTACAGGTAGCTTGGCGGTTCCATTTTTAACGAGAAAACAAAACTAATTATCAAATTGCTAAGACATATTTAAAAAAAAATACATTATTTAACAAAGTTACAGTATTTGTAATGTGAATATAAATGTGTCAAAGTATAAATAGAGGGTTACAAAGGTTGCTAACTGAACGGAGGTACTCGGCGAACTAGTATGCTATATTTGTCAAGGAAAATAATAAAACGTTCTTGCCGATAAGGGAGATTCACACACGCCTGTCTAAGTTTTTATATTATTTTTGCATGTAAGTGTGACAGGGTTTTACGCGCGTTGAAATATCTAATATTTAAAAATATTGACATCAATATATATATAATATATAATAAAGGCAACGAAATTTAGCTATGCGGTTTTGTAGCTAAAGTGTAAAACCGCCACAGCTTGAGCATCAAATGTTTTGTGTTAGAATCAGATACCAGAATAATTAATATTATTAAATTGAACGGTCTAAAAAAGTTAATATTTTCTGTATTTATATCGATAATCTAAATTCCACACAAGGGAATGAAAGTCTTAATCATGAGTATTGTTTTAATCAAAAAAGTAATTATTAAATTATAAAGTTTACATTTTTTCAACTTTAAACAAATACTCAAATTTTAAGTGAACAAAAGTAAAAAAAAATGTGGACATGTATTAGTAACAATTAATCGATTTTAAAAGTCGCTATCGCTTATGACCTACATACGGCCTTACACGAGGCGCGCAATCTGCCCGGTCAGCGGGATCCGGGCAAAGCGCAGTGTCACATTACACGCGCTCAGCCATTCCCCGTCTTGACGAGCAATGTTCATGTCATCGGACACTGTTTTCACAAAGTAGACGAGATTTGTCGGCGACATAGTTACCTACTGCTGTTTGTTTCAATGGTATAATTGTAATGGAATTCCTGGAGTTTAAGAGTAATATAACTCCGAAAGGGCATCTTTGATTGGCTTTCACTACCTTACTATGCAGACTAGATAGAAGAGAAGTTCCTTTGACAATCGCACCCGGTTTTTTAAAAGTTTATTATAGTTGTGGCAAGAATAAAACTCAATTCAACTTTGATAGGTCAGTGTTCGGGATACTTTCAATAAACAGATATATTTTTACTGACACTATCTTCAAATAGACAGTAGTAATTGAATTATTTAAAAAAAGTCATTCATTCTCTACATAACCAGCTATAAAAAACCTTTAACGAGAATAAACTCTGTCGAACTACATTGTGAAAACAATCAAAATTTATAAATATTTCCTAAATTAACCAATATGTTTTTCTCTGATCTTATTGCTATCCATGTTTTTAAAAAAGACATGCAATGACAGGTATTTTTATCGGTTATGGGATAACACCTCGCCTTGATTTCACCTGATGTTAAGTGAGTATATGAGGCCGTAGATGGTAAAGCGGGTTCGTCCAGAATACATCTGGCTCTCATATGTGTGATTGCAGGAACACAGAAATGCTGTTATGGCGCCAGATTGACATTGAGAGTGGTAGCTTGCATTCAGCAAGTGCCCGCAATGTGTGCCCTAAAATTGAATCATCTCTGATTGTGGCAAAAACTGAAGGGACCTCATGGCAAAATATAAGAGAGAACTATGGAACAGCAACCGCTTCTCATGGCGCAATGTAAAAGGATCTCTAAGTTACAAATTTTTACGTGAAATTACAACATTTAATTACACGAACAGCTCCTAAATGAGAAAAGATCCCATGAAATTCACCACTTATTTTCACTGATGGATCTAAAACCAAAATGGGTTCGGGGATTGGAATCTTCTCGCCGGAGCTAAATATCATCTTTTTAGCAAGTCAAACGCATTATTAATCACATATTATATGCCTTTGGAGAATACAAAAGCGATCATGCAGTGCTAGATCCTTCTGCCATTCACAATCTGGACATATCAACGCCTGTTATAAACGTCAGGATTACAAGTTTAGATCGTTCACGAAGGTTGAATTCTAGCCTGTTCATTCTCAGTAGGCACTTGAAACTTACTAAAAATTAAATTAAAGTTTGTTTCAATTGGTCTACTGGGAGTGATGTAACTACGGACAGTATATTGAGGAAAGTTTGTGTATCTCGCACCGTACATAGTTTAGTAAAAAAAATTATAGAGAACAACGACAATTTTAACTACTCTAGAATAGGAAAAAAAATAAGTTTTAAGTTATTAAACATTGCCTTGGAATGGATATAGTGAGAAAAGTCTTAGGGAGAATTTAACCTCTGGAGTAGTGACGTCTTTTCAATTTGCATTATCATTACTTTTATATATTAAGGGGTTGAACACAACGGGGCTCACCGGTTACCAGCACCTTGAAAAGGTTAACAATTTAAATTATGGACGAATGTTAATGTTTGTAGTGTTAATAACATGTTAATCATTTTTCATTATTAATATTGTTTACGGTCATTTATATATGATTTTCTTCTCGGCGCCCTAGTGATTTGATACATTAACTAATGTTTGTTTTCTTTTTAAGAAAATATAGCAAAATCGCTATATAGGATGAAAAAGGCTATAAATTCAGATACATGTAAGTATACGGTATTTTTTAATAAACGTTGTTGTCGAGTGAAAATGACGCGTGCCGTAAACCTAACATTAATGTTGAAAAGTTAAGCTCTAGTCTGGACTAATAAAAATTTATAAAAATTTTATTTATAAATAGAATATCACCTATCGAATATTCGAAATTCATCGCGAAAAAGGCGGGACTACGTTTTAAATTACACAACAAATAAACACTATTAAAAGCGTCCAAAACTAAATTTTATGTCTTAATAATATTGCAATATTATTTAATATTAAGCATGCATGAAAAGTTAGGCAGGATTTTTGTTTACTTATGAACTTGTAACTGCAAAAATAACCTTGTTGTGTTAATTAACAAAGTAAATGTTACTTAAATTATATATCAAATTAAGTTATTTTTATTGAACCTATGTGTCTTAATTGCTTTTATCAATATCCAGTGATGATGGATAATAGATAAATATGTCTTATCGCTATCAATAATTTATTTTATAATTGATATGCAATACATATACTGATATTATACAAAAGTATAAAATATCAGCCGAAATCCTGCAGATATAAAGAACAAAAGCGTGAGACATTGAAATAGATTATTTAATAACACCGCTGTTTGCACATATTCGTATAATTGAGATTTAATGTTTGGTGCATTTAGTGCCAGAATTACTGGTTTGGTCCCGTCGGTTTTCCTAAATTTACGGATATAATTCATAAAGGTACTTATGTCATGTCCCATAATTTTCTCAATGTATTTCTCATTAATCACATAGTTTTTGCATGGCACCAACGTGGTGCCACCAGATGAGATAGTATTAATGTAACTACAATTGAAATTAAAAGTTCGTGGGAGAGAACTTATCTGCAGCGCATATTTCAGCTCTCAAAAATTAGTTTTTTCACTGTCTCAATGGCGAAGCAGTATACCGCTTTCAATTGCTGGACCGCACGAGTGGTGGAGTTAAGATAGGATTTTTCGAATTTACTCGAGTTGTGTTCCAACGGACTGATGTGAGTGAGCTGGAATATTTTGGGTGAGCATGTTTTATCATCTTAGACCTCATTGGCATTGAACGTCGTGTGAAATTTAATTACGGTAAGTTATCATCATTGCCCATGGATTATGTCGACACTTGGGGAGTCGCAGCTACTTCGCAGAACTTTAAAATTGTAATAGTCTCTTGTTGCCACGTCGTAAGGCTACAAACAGCGCACTCGCGGCGTATTACCTGTTTGCTGCGGTTGGTGGCGTTGTTGGAGCGCCCCTGGCGCAGCACGTCGCGGTGGCGTGCGATCAGCTCGAGCACGGTGCGCTTCTCCAGCTCGGTGAAGTTCTTAGAACGCTCCTTGTGCCCGCGGCGGGCCCGGATCGCGCTCGCGCCGCTCCGCGTCGACATATCAGTCTGGAACAACACCGTGCGAAACTCACACAATTGACATCATATTTTTTTGTAAGATGGCGAAAAAATATCCTGAACGTATCGCTCTCCTGATGGTAAGCGGTTACCGAAGCCCAGCGATATTCAAACTTTTTCATAGAGGCGACAAACACTTATCGGTATTAATGTCATACCAAAAATATTACGGAATGATTTCTATAAATTGAATTACGTTACTATTAACGAATTTATAGCGTATATTTTAACATTATCTAGTACCTGTTTAATCATGTCATACACGCTTTTTCTAATAAGCGCGAAATCCACGAAAGGCGTTAAGGTTGAAAATAAAAGAACACCATGGGGACCTACCACAAAAGTACGGAAGTTCACACATGACCTCATGTTAAGTATATCTGCTGGAGCCTGTGCAGCTTATTTTACTAGAGACATTACGACCTCATTGATATTTTATGTGGTTTTGTCTCATTAAATTTTTGTCATTAAACAGGGTTGGTTCTTATATAGGAGATCTAAGCAATAATGTACACTAAAATTAATCAATTATATTTGGTATAAAGTTTTCACAAGATATCATTATACAATGATGTTTTATTACGAAGATGTATTATAAGTAAAACTTTTTCCGGTCTATATTGCGTAAATATTTATTAACTACGATAACTTATTAGTTCCTTGACGTTTCGGCGCAAGTCCCATCGACCCTAGTCGCGAGGCAGACTGATTTAGCTCAGTGTCTTCTTCGTGACGCGAGGATTTTAGTCTCTACCTTCGCTTAGTTATTATTGTTTTCACTGTAGAATTGTCAATATTTCGATGCGACGAATTAAGACAGTCCTATTATATTGTATCTTATAATTATTTACACGATACAGACCCGAAAATGTTTTATCTATAATGCATAAAGATCGCAAAGGTTTAAAATCGTTATTTAGATGTACATTCAAAATTATGAACCTGCCTGTTTCAAGACTTACGTTTTTATTATTTTATTTACATGTCACCTGTTAGATAATTTATAAAGGTAACTAACTATATTATGCGATGTTTTCGTACAGGAAAGCTATGTATATCATATTGATAGTAGATATATAGGTAAATATTCACCAATAGTGTCTTTTTTACTTTTCTATTAAGAAAACGAGTAGGTATTCTATGTTGTCAATATTTGACTATTTTTTAATTTCCATTCAATAATACAAAAAGATTATCACAACATATGTTTTTTCTTATAAATTGCGAACATTCATATTTTCATTTAACAAATATGCAAATAGGGGGTGCTAAGGGGAAGCGCAAATAAGATGACAACTTGACCTTAATGAGGGGCGTATTACGAAGAGCATAATGAAAAAAAACAAACATCGCATTTTTTTTTTCGGAAATCATAATGTTGACTTTAATACCTTATTTACATTTTAATTACATTATTTTAAAAGTAAAAAAAATATTTTACCAATCACAGAAATTTTCATTACCTACTAGAGTAGACGAATTTAAAAAACGGTTAAGAATTTAAGTCCGGGCCACAAAAATAATTATGTATCATGCTATTACAATAAAATTTACTACAAGAATAATTTTAAAATGGTATATAATTTTAAAATTATTATTCATCGCAGCAGGGGAGTGTAAAAATTCTAATATAATTAACTAACATACTAATCAGCTATAAAGTCTTAATGTTGGCTGGCAATATAAAATTAAACCAGACTGGTTTCCCAAGGTCCGAATGGTAGTTAGTATTTCATTTAAAATCAATGTTATCTCTACATGCGGCAACACTGGTCAGTTTGCTCAGATACCTGTAAATTATCTACATAAAAGTCTTAATATAAAATGCAAGTTTTAGTAAATGTACTAGGGAAACGATTCCATGATTTGATGTATTCAAATTGGAAAGAAAAAATATCCTAACAAGTACCACACAAAAATAAAAACAATTATACTTATTAACTATGTAAGTAAAAATATTATTTATTGCATAACATTGCCGTCCAGCCGTACCACGGTTAACGGCTAACATTTAAGTTAAGCCTACATCTGATCTAAAGTGACAATAAGGCCGTAGATTGTGAAGCGCGTTCGACCAGAATGCTTCTGTGCCTTATAGGTGCGACTGCCGCAACACAGCAATGATGTTATATCGACATATTGACACGGACGGTGGTAGCTAGCCAAGCGGATTTAAAAAAACCAACTCTACATTTACACTCCATTACTCCTGTGGATTGGGAATCGTACCCCACGTTACATGGCAAGCAGTAAACCACTACGCCACGGAGGCAGTCAAATGAGAAAAATCTAACAACATCGTCTAAGTATACGAATTTTTTTATAGAATTCTTTCTGGAACGTTTAATATAATCGATTTAGATCAAAAGAACAATTGTTATACCTATTGCTCTCTATGTTACCGCATCCTACAAAAGCTACTGGTTTGATTTTTATAAAATTTCATGTAATAATAGGAGATCAGTGTGGTTAACACTTAAGATATTTTTTGAAGCGAGATAATATTTCATTGCTTTGAGATCATAGTTTTAATCTTTTGTTCTCTGTTAAGTTTGAAATGGTTCATGTTTGTGTGAACGAAATAATAATGTGATTAATAAAAAATTGTATCCGTATAAACAAGCAATCCGGGACAATACGTTTTTAGATTCATAGCCTTAACATAGAGAAAATTGTGTTATTATTGTGTGATGTTTATTAACATTTTTTCGTTGGTTATCGTACCTAATACTGGCATACAACCATAAGATATGCTATGTATTATTTATAATCGTTATGTTTACAAGATGACACATTTGTTGGATGTAGATAATTAAATAGTTTTTAGATACATGTATAAGCAATGAGTATTCCAATGTAGTTTACTAAGCGCAAATAACAAGTTTTCACACGATTTGATTTAATTTTATTAGCGGATCGACATTTGACATTCCGCAGGCGAAATTCTTAATGTGTATTCGAAGACGTCAGAGCTCGGCGTTTGCGTTTTAGGTTATTGCGTTAGTCCATACGGTTAAATTTAACTTATAAACAAGATGGGACCGGTCCCGGGGATAAAATTGTATTTTATATTCTATTAAACCTTTGCGGTCAGCAATGTTCATAGGTGTACGATTAAAACATCACTAGAGCTACCGCATCACTGGTGCACACAAAAGCTCATGTAGACAATAATCCGGCTGTCTAGTCTTTATATTTAAAAATTCAAAGTTGTTTGAAGAAGGGAAAGGGTATGTTTTTTCATAAATATTACAAACGTCCCCTCAGCGCGGACACCGACCGCAAAAGGTTGATTCTATGTGGAGGAGTGTTGGTAAACAGTCGCCGTAGTGTATTTTACCGTCGTGTGTATGTGCTGTCATATAATCGACCAGATTAGTTCAGTACCCTGAAGCATGGCCATCATTTTATATTATATGAACTAACAATATCAAAGTTTAATTTGTTAAAGTAATACATTAAATATACTCTACAAGACCTTTCTTACATAGCTTATTTATCGCTCCTCGATCGTCTTCGTCCGTAAATAATTAACTTAGTTGTACAAGCATAAGTTTTTTCTATATTGGTGACATTGAAATAAAAAAACTATTATAAAATTTCTGCATCAAATGGCGCAGTTATATACCGTCTGCCTTATAACTTCTTACTTAACTTATAACAGAAGTCCCGTGTTCCACATCAAAAGTAGAGTCTGGATGGTGGTACTGTTTTTACGAACCCGCCTCTGACGAGATCCTTGGTTTTAAAATGGGATTTCTGCATAGAGAGGACTTTTCCGACTGCCTCTGTTGCGCAGTAGTTTACTGCTTGCTATGTAACGCGGGGTACGATTCCCAATCCACCAGAGTGGTGGAGTGTAAACGTAGAATCAGATTTTTTAAATTCGCTTGGTTAGCTACCACCCTCTATGTCATTATGCTGCTATAACATCATTGCTGCGTTGCGGCAGTCCCACAAGTAAAAGAACAAGTATTCTAGAAAACACTACCGCCTACGACCTCATTTTTACTTAACATAATATGAAATTGAGGTCAAGTGTTATCCCGCTATCAATAAAAAAAATTGAAAATATTAGTAATTTCAGAAAAAGAAAACAATAATTGTGGTAGTAAATAATAATACACACATCAGAAAAGTTTCAGCAACACATACTATTCCAAATTATTAATCAATTATTATATCATTTCTTACCAAGTAGGTAATACTTATGTCAACTTTTTGATCTAGAGGACATACTGGCTGGTTGTAAAAAAAAAATTGAGTATTATTTGTTTTTTTTTTCCACAAATTCAACAGCGAATGCATTTGTTTGAATTGTATAGCGTTTTCTTTGCTTAGTAAAATATAGTACTCTGTATCAATTTCATGATTTAAACAATAATTTAAAAAAAGTTTTGAACAAATTTGGATGTTGAGACATTTTTTACATCATGGAGCGACGTCATTTTAACGCAGATGAAATGCAAAGAAGAGCTGTAGTGATGTTGCAAGCGGGAAGAAGTCAATCTCAGGTATCTCGGTATTTTGGTGTCAACAGAAGCGTTATTTGCCGTCTTCATCAGGGTTACACTAATACGGGAGACACTACTTAAAACTGACTGTGACTGAGACTGTGGTGTTGTTGTTAGCTGCCAAACTGTGCGAAATCATCTGCATTAGTGTGGGCTACGAGTACGACAGCCAACTAGGTGTCTACCGATACGACAGGGCAATCAATGGGGGAACGTCGAAATGAATGGTTTAGGGAAATTACAAGCACTCGGGACCAAAGGGATAAAATTTTATTTTGAGATGAGTCTCGATTTGGGTTCAAGCCTGATACTAGAAGGATAAGAGTGTACCGTCCTCCTGGAAATACTGAAAGACTGAGGGGCCTTCAGAAATTTAATCCATACAACAGCTCACCAGTTGTGGTATGGGCGGTAGTATGAACAACTGACGAACTGAGCGCGTTTTTGTAAACATTAACGCTGTAAATTCCGCTGAGGATGTTCTGAGGATTTATGTTCGTCCATTCGCACAAACGCTTGGCTTCGATTTCACATTGATGCATGACAAAGCGCATAAACATCCAGGTATTGCCTTTTCCTGCACGATCGCCACACCACAACCCCATCGAGCATGCATGGGACATGCTCCAGAGACGTGTTTTAAAGGACTTGGATAGAGTGACAACAACCAAACAACTGATGGTTTTACTAAAATTTTTTTGGGAGCAATTGCCGCAGGATAACATTAACATTCTCATGGATTCTATGATGAATAATCAGCGCCAGCAAGTTCTCATTAACAAAGGAGGTAACACTTTGTATTAATTTATGCAATGTTTGTACAACCATTTAATTTCAGCTTAAATTTAATTGGTTAGGCCTTACTTCGAACTACGTACATACAGTACTTACTCGTAATTATTGTAAATAAAGATTATTAAAAAAAATATAAATAAGAAAATACTAACCATTTAACGCGAAAACACATTGTAAAATTGAAATTTGTATGTGTTGCTTTAGTATATTTTAATGTTAAATTTTTAATGTTTTTTAATGTTAAATTCCAAATTCAAATTAGGAAAATGTGTTATTTTCTTATTGTTAAAATGAGTGAATCTAATGAAGAAATTCGATACATTTTAAAATTTTACTAGAAAAAAGGTAAAATGCAACGCAAGCCGCGAAAAACGTTTAAGCGTTGTCAATCCGGAAATTTTGATACCAAAGAAGTACATCGCTCTGGTCACCCAGACAAAATTGGTGCCCTTTTCGAAAAAGTGGAGCAAGGTCGGCATATTAGTAGTTACGATGTAGCTGTAGAACTGGGGATTGACCACAAAATGGTTTTGGCGCATTTGAAAAAAGCTGGGTACACAAAAAAGCTCGATATTTGGGTGCCTCATGAGCTCACTAAAAGAAACCTTATGAACCGTGTACTCATTTGTGATTCTTTATTACGACGTAAGGAAACCGAACCATTTTTGAAGAAGCTGATAACTGGTGATGAAAAATGAATCATAAACGACACAAACGTGCTAAAATGGCCGGTCAGGCTTCACAGACTGGCGAAACCCGCGTTAACTCGCAGTAAGGTGATGCTGTGTGTATGGTAGGATTGGAAGGGCATTATTCATTATGAGCTGTTACCGCCAGGCACGACCATCGATTCTGAACTGTACTGCGAACAACTGATGAGATTAAAGCAAAAAATTGAGAGAAGCGGCCGGAATTAATCAACAGTAAGGGTGTGGTTTTCCACCATGATAGCGCTAGATCTCAAACATCTTTCGCCACTCAGCAAAAATTACGAGAGTTTGGCTGCGAGGTGTTAATGCATCCGCCGTGTAGTCCTCACCTTGCACATCCAGATTTTCACCTGTTGCGGTCTCTGCAGAATTCCTTAGGCGGGTCAGTCAGGTTAACATCACGAGATAACTGCAAAATATACTGAAAACTTGTCGCAGTTTTTTGATCAGAAGCCTCAAAATGTTTATAGCAATGGGATCACGTCCCTAGCTACAAAATGTCAAAACGTTATCCAACAAAATGGCACGCACACACTTTAGTCAAATGTAAATAAACTTTATTAAAAAAACCTTTTGATTTTTTATATAAAATGAGATAAAACTTTTGCCTCAACTAAATATTTAAGTTTTTTAATAGAAAGTATTGACAAACGAATTCTGTATCACCTTTTTTTATTAATCACCTCAACCATCAAAAAATTACATAATTATTTAAAAACTCGTATAGATGAGCACTCACCTGTAATAATGTTTCAATAAAGAACAGAAGATCAATTTATTACCAGTAATAGAGTTCAACTTACATTTTAAACATAAAATTAAACGAATGACATTTTGTGTTCATTAGATAACCTACAGTCGCTTTCTAGAGAATAATTAAAGATGCAATTAAAGAGGTTCTATATCGAACAGCATTTTCAAACTTGTCTCATATACCATAACGAAAAACAAAACCTAAGCTCTAATATATTTTATTTTAATCAGGCGAGATGTTTACATGCCACGTTCCTTATGCATGCATGCTTTACTAAAATTTTATAAGTCTTAATTTATTATTTGTATAAAGTAAAAATAATCTCTTGGATATCGCTTTAAATGTTGAATCTATTTTTATGCTTATGTTTTATTATTAAGGAAGAAAAGACCAAAAAAAAAGTAAAAAAAATATTCCCTGCTTTAGGAACATTATCTATCCACAGAGATTGTAATTCTTTAATTAAATCGAAATTTACTTATAAATTAATTAGTATTCGATTCTCTTAGGAAAACACCGTGATTAAGGTTAAGATGAAAGAACCAATCTAAAAGATGTGATTTTTTTTAACTGAAGGCTCTAAAAGAAGCTAATTTTATATGTATCATAATGCCAGTAACATAAATAAATAAAAAATATATAACTATTTTGAATAACAAATAGTAGAAAAATTGTTTTAATATCGAACATAAATTAATGAGTAATTTCAATGCACAAGTATCCCTATATGTACGCAAGGCTAAATTGATTACAATAACTATCCTCCATTTCGTAAAACTAAAGTTGTCTCCAGTAGTCAACTAAAATGCTTTTCAATATAACAAGACGTACATCACGCACACCCACAAATAATTAAAGAGGAATACTTAAAGATTTGGTGAAAATTTATGATGCGCAAAATTTTTTATCTATTACAGATTGGAAAGATGTGTGAGTTAACTAAAATCAGCCATGTTAATTTTCAGGCTAAACATGTGTTGACACAGAACATTAGATAAAAATTTGAGTTTAAGTAGATTGTTCGCCTTTTTTTTCTAGACCAAACATGCTCGCATGTAAATTTTATAACCCGCGTCTCTAAACCTGTTATTTCTAAATGTTAACATATATTAAGGCCATCCTGTTTTGTTGTTAAAACTCGTATTGCAAAAAGTGAACATTATATTTCGATACAAATAAGTTCATTGGTTAAAAATAAATCTAATGTAACGTTATTAGGCACTTAACTATTGATGACTTTTGTCAAAGTATGCACATAGTTTCTCCGTAGATATTTTTCTAACAAAAGTGACTTTCAGTATGAAGTACAAATAACGAAAAACGGACTAGTTTTAGTTGAATGAGTTCAGATCTGGTGAAGGAAACCATTGTGAAAATCAACTTGTTCTATGAACAACAGTTTTGAGGACATGCAATACTTAGCAACTCGCACTAGAACAGCGTAGTGGCCTGGGCTTATGATTTTTTATAAAGTGGGCCGCTCTTATTTATGAAATAAGTATGGCGACTACTTTAGTTACATAAAATTTTAGCACGAGTCTCATAAAGCCTGAATTATACACGCGAAATTAAAATTGGGCAAAATTTATACAAAAAATGTGACCGTTGTTAGAAGCTCTTTAGTTAATAAAA
Organism: Pharmacophagus antenor; assembly: GCA_018245475.1. Lineage (NCBI taxonomy): Eukaryota > Metazoa > Arthropoda > Insecta > Lepidoptera > Papilionidae > Pharmacophagus > Pharmacophagus antenor. The sequence goes on along the minus strand of DWQX01000248.1, from coordinate 15,646 downwards.
TAAAGGTTTAAATACGTTACGCATTTTTTTAAAAGAAACATAGGTTCTCTAATTCACTGAGCGAACAAGAATTAGGCATACGGATAATATGAAATGAAACATGTGAAGACGAAACAAGTATTTAAATTTTTTAATGTAATTAATAAATTATTAAAATAATAATGGCGCTGAGATAAGTACTATTTGACATTATTGCATATATTATCAAACATTCCAAATAATTACCAAAACTTGTATTACCGACGTTTTATTTTCATACTGATATTTTATTTATATAATATGCAAAACGGAATCTGTAATATACGAATAAAAAAAATAAAAATATGAAAATCAAATTTTTCATCCATAAAAATTATATTACTCGAGGTAAGAGAATTTTATAAGCTTTTTAACACTAGATTGTCCGACATTATACAATGAAATATCATGTTTTATGTTGTTGAGGAAAACAGCTTTAACAGAAACAAAGAGAGGATGAAACTAGATCCAAAGATTAATAAATTTATTCATGTATACAATTGTACAGTCATTGTCATATTCTGCAAAACCATATCATGATACAAAAACTGTGTATATAAATGAATTGAAAACCAGTCAAAATAAATTCTTTGGGCAATCTAGTCTTAATAGGCTTGCTTGTTACAACTTGTTCGTACATTTTGTAAAGTTTTATTATAGTCTCTATACTGTAAAAGTCACTAACGAATAAATCATATATCTAACCGCTAAACTTGTAACTATATGCTATTGTGGAATATAGATTGCTATACCGTACAACTAATGTTAAGGATGTATTTGGTATGTACTAATAAAGCATTTTCAAAAAGTATAGAAGTTAAAATACATAAAAAAATTTTAGGGTTTATTATTTAACCAGGTCTACGGAGCTCAACAGGACGTTTATTTATTTATTGTTATATAGTAAATCTTTCGCCCAGAATTATATTTCTAGGTAAAATAATACAAAACCAAAAGCCAAACACTAGTTTATCATTAATGTATATTTATAAAATTCAAACCACTGTTTCAAATTACTGACTGCCTGACACGTAAACATCAACGCATAAACCAAATAACTGGCCCTAGAGACATATAATTTTGAAGGTGTGTACTTTCTGAAATCTAATCAGAAGGGTTTTTTTTAATTTTACCACTACGGGGGGAAGGCTTCAAAATTTGAATGAAACTTTCTTTTTCTCTGAGTCAACGGACTTGAAAATTGGTGCACACACTGGAGTGGGATTATTGTTGATACTAAATGATTAAAAAAAATATCAGGCATAGAGAAGCGGACGAGTGACGGTAAATATCATTACACAGTGATAGTTAATTTCTAGTCAGTCTAGAAATAAAGGCAGCGCCTATTTCTGCTGTTAATTTTTTTTAAAACCTCATGAACGAACGCTTTACGTAATGGAAAATGATCACTGTCCATCACAGACAGCCTCAACATCCGGAGAGTCAAATCCTTAAATCTGTCTCTTAAATGTGCAAACATTGTAGTGTTTCGGTTTATAGCGCTCTAACAATAGTTAACGACTCGTCTCCAGGTGTTGAGGGGATATGCGGTTATATCTAAAAAATCTCGACCAGGTCAAACTAATCAAATGGACGTCCTATTCAGCTCGTCTCTATTAAATGAAATGTTATGAAATAGAAGTATTTCTTTGTCTTTTCTTGCCATTGACACCTTGGTCATATCTACTAGATTATGTATATAGTTACCTTTCATTAAGTAAAAGCTGATCTGAGATTTCGGGTACTACCTGTCTGTAGCGACTTTACTTGCATAGTTTTTATCGCAACTTTGAATGCAATTAAAAGTTATATTGATTTGGTTACAGATCTTGTTATAGGACATCAGTGAATATTTATCGATCATAATTGTGCAAATTAGGCAATTATATATTGGCATGGAAAAGCGTTTATGCTTAAGCTAGATAAAAATCCGGCTTAGTATATTGAACTCAATTCACGTTATCGACTTGGTCTTGAGAAAAATTATCATTATAATTACCCCGAAGAAATGTGGGATCCATGAAAATATGTTTTGTTTAATTTAATTCTTGAATTTCTGCGACTGTGCAAAAAGGTGGTATTTTTGTCTGGACAAAAAAATGAAAAATGTAGTAAAGTCGTTTATTATAAAAGTAAATTTATACGTGGGCGAGAATGATGTAATATTAAACTGCTACGAATAATAAATAGGAATGCATTGGATTTAAAAACACAAATTTTTGCGTAGGAAATAATATTTGATTTAGCTAAAATCTCATACTCTGTAAACTATGTGAACAGAGTATAAGATTCAGATTCTTGGTAGTAATATTGTAAAACGAAGTAAGTTTAATTCTGTTAACTTTATTTAAAATCAGTTTTAAACCGATTATGAAAAAGATTCTTAGTTTGAGGCGTAATATTTCATTTCATTATAAATGACAACGTATATTATTTTTTACTGAGATCTGTTTTGTTTGAAAAAAAAATCTCGAAGTTGCGCAAAAAAAATTAAAACATAAAATAGAAATCACTAATTTTGTACCTGATTATGTTATGTATAGGATGTTTCATTTCTCATTTGTTTTTAAATTTTCTGTTTTATATCGCCAATAAAATAATAATTATTAAATTTTATAAGGTTAGTTTCTACATTTTCGGTGTGTTTATTCTGTGTCGAAACTTTTCAATACCGAGAGATTGTGATAAAAACTAAACTAAAAAAGTAATAAAACAAAGTAAGATGTAATAAATATAATACAATGGAAATAATCACGGACGTATAAATATATATATCTCATGTCAATACTGTTCATCGTCCCGGGCTCGACCCTGTATCGATCTGTAAAAAAACAGCTAGCGAGTGGTTCGTTCCGCATCATAGCACGTCGCAACGCTTGCTAATATTAATATATTCCTACACTAATGAAAACGATTTTAATCTACATTGTCGCAAATTTGCAGTTTGTTTTCACTCCAGATTTATAGCTATGCATAATTCGAACAAATATTCTTATCGACTATAATTTCCCATAATTTTGCGTTTAATACTAAATTAAAAAGAAACCTTTAAGTTTTCGCTTATATTCGTAATTTGATTATAAAACCTGATTAAATCTATTAACCATTAAGAAGCTTCCGGTGATTTAATAGTTAAGTTTTTATAGACATCACCGATAGTGCATAAAATTTAAAAAAAAATCAATTCGATAATGGGTCGAACCGGCGACGATGATGAAGGGTATTGGCATATCGCTTTAGTATTTATTTAACGTCGGTTTTTTCCGTATTACTTACTAAATAAAACATTACATGGTAAGGTTTTACTAACAATTGTCGTGGATATGGAGCATGGGAGTCTCCTTACATAAGATATCATCAAGGTAGTCATTGGTTCTTTACGATAAGTTTTATAATATTAAAACTTCTATACTCTTACTTATACGCAATAAAAATCCTTATATTTTATTAAATGAAGTGTTGTCATGAAAGACAACTGTGACAATACTGTTATGATTTCCGACGTATGGTTTAATTAGGTCATTTCGATTTATACTGTCATTTGGTGGCAGTAACGCAAATAAAAGACTTAGATTCGTTTGTCAAAATTTATAGCTACGGTGTAACACTTCTAACTTCGCAAGATGAAGACTATTATCATTTTGAGGCGAGGAAAAAGTACTTACAAATATCGCGAATAAAAACAATTAGTGTTTTTATTTACAGTTATTACAATTTAAAGTAGTATAACATTTTTTTAATTTAATATTAAGATAAATATTCATCCAGTGTGTGTACCAATTTTCGAGTCCATCGGCTCAGAGAATTAGTTTATTAGAAATCTGATTGCCCTCCTCCCATACCCATTAGGGGAGTAGTATTAAAAAAAACCATTTCATTGTATACCTACCACATCACAAATAAGATACTCTTCAAGTTTTATTGCCTTAAGTTGCGTTAAGTAGTTTAGACTATGTATTGATGTATCAGGCAGGACTTTGAATTCTATATATATAGATAAATCATAGTGATGCATGTGGTTGCCTTTTGATTTATATGGATATATAAATAGTTCGAACATGATTCAATCGCAATACATTATAGCTTTAATTTCGCATTGTCAGTTCATTGACAACTGAGTATAAAAATCTTTCTCTTGTAGTTTTAATAATTTTTAAAAAAATTAGTGAACAGTCGTTTTAATATATGCAATATTAATAATTATTGCGAACAATGCATATAAAGGATAATTCAATGTATTCACTGTAAAATTATCACAATTAACTGAGGTAAGTCTCTTGTATCAAGATTCCGTCAACACATTAGTATAAAGCATTTCTATGTTGCAGTTTGAAAGTCTGCAGTGTTGTAGCTATTAAAATTACTGGGGTAACGAGCCTTAATGGTTTAATATTTTTGGACAGTTTGTGACGTATGTTATAAAAATTCATCTTAAATTGCGTCACATGTAAAATGTGTAGCCCGCGTCCCTGAGCGGTGAATAGCTTATGTCATGTAAACAAAACGTTTGGCTTGTTTTGGTTATTAAGTTTTGGACTACAAAAAAATAATCGAACAAAAACTTAGATACATCTAATAGAATATAAATTCTTTTCGTCAACAGAATTTCGATAACACAAGGTGCCAGTTTAAGGAAAATTTCAAACATTATTAAAGCTAAAAATGTACATTTTTTAAAACAGAATATTATAAAATTAACTGCAAACATATTAACGGCACAAACAATGCATTTCAATACATCGTTTAATTAGACATGCAAATATGACGTACTGTGGTGGTTTAATTCCTCCATTTCTTTAGAATAATTTTGAGCATTATTTTATAGATATGCTCTTAATCAAAATTCATAATGAAAATGAAGACACTGTGGGAACAGTTTTATCGTTTCGTCCCCAAGCAATAAATGCTGTTAAATTTGTCCGCGTGAACTTTGGGTTATTAAACTCATTGGTAAGTAATTGTATGAATTGAAAATCAAAATTTTATTTCTCGAATTTTGCTGTTTTGATAAAACTACAGAATTTTTTAATAACATATATGAGATACTAATTATACTGTAACGGTTACGAAATTTTTTTAATAACAATTTTGAAAATATGAATTCTATAAATATTCGTTTTTTTTTGTACAAATTGGTCTTTAATGGTTAAATAAAAGAAGTTGATGTGTCGTTCAGGTCATTTTGATCTGCTACTTATGTTATTATTTCTTATAATTATACGTCATCGGATTACTGAGTTGGAATTTGTTTTCTTTAATATTTTTTGATTTCACATTTGAATAAAAATTTTCGAAATGAAAAAAAAAATTATTGAACACCTTGTCAGTGGTTAAAATAATGTATGTTTTTTTAATTGATATTTAAAAATGCTCATTTTAAACAATTATGATTTTCTTAACTCTTGCGATCTCTGTGTAAGATATATTCATATTACATATAACAATAATAAATATTATATATATATAAATCTACAATTGTATTTAAATACTAAACTATTATTATTTTTCTTACATTTTATGTCCTTTATTGCAGTTATTAAGATATAACATAAAATATGTAAGTATGTAATAACAGTCAAAATTATTATTTTTTATTGACATATTTAAACATTATTCTCATAACACCTATTCCTATACACAGAAGGATATTATTTTGACAAGAAAGTCACTTTTTATATTACAATACTGTTTTTCTTTATGCACATTAGATTTGGCATTTTAAATAATTTTATACACTTTTAATTATTTTCAATTATCTAATAGAATAAAACCTGCTGAGTAAAATAACTGAGTATCATAATTGCCCTTTGTAAATTTTTTAAGAAGTTAAGAAACCCATGCAGCATATTTAAAAGATTACTTACATTTTATCTTCTTCATTCTTGTCAATGTGAACAAAATATTCAGTATATTACGTAGTAAAAAACAATGAATTTTTGGAAAAATTATTGACAAATATATACTAGCACTGTGCAGTGGTTGTAAATCTATTCAATAAGTTTAGTTTTCAATAAAAACGATCAACATCCGCGTTAAAAATACTTAACGTTACACAATAAGAATAACAGATCCCAATCAACTAAATACCTGATTAAATTCTACAAAAATGATAATAACTATGCAAAGTCAGTTAACGTATTATCAAGTAGTTTAAAGCCAATCAAAGGTTTAAACGTGAATTTTGTACTAATATAGATAACGAAACAATTACGTACGATAAGTAACGACGGTTTGGTGTTTTAATGATGCAAAATGCCGAAAACTTCAAAACGAAGGACGAAATGAGCTAGGAGTAATGTATTCAGTCGCGATGCGAATCCTAATAAAATTATACACGGCACAGCGTCAAATTACGCGTCTCTCGCCTTTAGTTAAAAGGTTAACAGCCAATTGACTACAGTTTTTTTTAATCAGTTAAAAATAAGGACATTACGCGTAGTTTTTTAACACTCACCGATGCTAGCGAACCGCATTCCACCGTTCTCGAAGTGCGTGGGATCGTATTTTCATCTTGTTCACGTAATACCACTTCGCGAATTACTAATATTTTGTATCAAAATGCAAGGAGATATAAAAAATTGGATGAGCACTGTTACATTACAACTGTCAAAATTGAACTTCACTCAAGTGGCCGTGCCAAATCCCATAGACAAGGTTGCATTTTAAAAATAGATCAGGCTAATATACTACTCGTCACTAGATGGCTCTATTCGTTATAACAAAACGAAAATTAACAAAATAAAATAGGAGTGAGTTTGAGGTCATTAAAGTTAGAATAAACAGCACCGATTGCTTCATTTATTATGGACTTTATTTATAGGTTGTAGCAAATTCTAATAATAGTAATAAAGGTGACGGAATTACTAAATAACATTCAACATACCTTTATTTTAATTTTTTGATGTAAAAAAAAATTATAAAAGCTATCTCTTATCGTTTAAAATTAACAAAACTGTAATTTTTTTCTTTTATCGGCTATGAGCTAATACCTGACCTAGATTTCATCATGATTTATGTGACGTTGAGGTAGTAGATTGTGAAGAGCTCTCGCCCAAAATACTTATAGTTCTTATATAAATGATAACCGGAACAAAGCAGTACTGTTATAATGACAGTTAACATGGAGGAAGTATCTAGTCAAGCGACTTGGAAAAACCCTACCACCATTCAAACTCGGCCATTTATGTAGCCGGGGAGTCGAACCTGGGACCTCGGTATTACAAGGCACGTGGTAAACCACTACACCACAAGGGATGTTAACATTTCACGAATTTGAATTAGATGTATGGCTTTGCTATTAATTCCAATGTTATTTGCTGTGCACGTTTAGGAACACTGTTAAGACTTTACACACAACATTATTTTACATAAAAGATCAGAGCTAATGGAGGAGTTTTCTATATGCAAATTTATTTCACGCGGTCTGCAGCAATAGTGCATTATAATTAGTTAGGGTATTTTATTCTAGGTCTTTGCCTTTTGAATGTAGTTAGTTTAAATAGATGTATTAGATTTTAATTTCAATGAACGTGTCGCGAGAATGTATAAATAAATACCGATTCACATTGCCGGTTAACCACCCAGTAAATGCAGCGCTGAATGCACAATAAACAAATGTCTGAGCTCCGTTGCCAAACTTGTCTTGTACTATGCTAAACGACTAACGATACCATCATTATTGTCTATGATGCGAGCGTTCTAATTTCAAAATGCACGACGAAAACAAAAAGAATGGGAGTTGATCCCAAATGTTTTTTTTTGTAAATTGCAATTTCTTTTACTTACAAAAACAATGATAGTTCCTATTTTTTCAGAAACTATAATTGAATTTAATTAAAATTAACAATTTTCAATATTAAATCAAATAATACTATATAGTTTACAGCACCGCTACAATTTCATTAATTTTAAATATACGTGGAACTTATAAAGTGCTCTTATTTCCCAATAAAAATTTATTTTCATCTTACATATGTAAATATTTACTATGTAGTGAACCTCTCCACGTTTTTCTCGTGTTAAGTAAGGACCATCGGAACACGTCGGCACGGAGTCTAAGCAACAAATTGGTTCGATGACGATGCAAGTTTGCCAAATAATGTTATTTACATATTGTTTTGTCACTTTCCACTTTATTATTTATTAGTCTTTGTTTTTTTTTCGGTCTTGATAATATCACATTTGTAGGAAGCGTTTGTTTGGAAATTCATGTCAAGTATAATAATCGTATTGTTTTATTATTCAGCTAGTCATGTGGTTAGCTAACAATGGCGTTAAGTAAATTATATACCAAATTTCAATTTATTCGCACACGATTAAAGTATCACCTGATTGTCGAATCCTGTAAATGGCAAAACTTACAACGTATCTTGATATTTATCGTAAAATACTAACTGTATACAGAATGTGATTCAACAATTTAAAACATTTACTCGAAACGGACAATAGATTTAGAGTTACGAAATACATAAAATAGGTTTTTAAACTCTAATTCTGGACATGACTACATTGATCCGGTCATTATTAGCTCATTTATTGTTGTTTCACCAAACGAAAGTTTTAGCTTTAATTAACATTTCGGACGTTATTTTCAACAATACGTATAGTAAAAGCAAGATAACCATTGCTCAATTTATAGGCAGAAGTATAACTTGATGAATTTTATATCAATAACATGATAAGCGATTTAATAAAACGTAAAACTAATTTTAAATCTTCAAATTTAACATCTTTAGATGTTATAATGTTCGACAGCATGATATCGCTTCGACCTGCTGACTCCTGCAGAAGTCACGTGCAATGGCGTAACGCGGTGAGGTTGTGATTTAGCTGTAATATTGGCGATTAAAAGAATAAAGTCATGGAATTCCACAAAGTTACGCTTGGATCAATAAAGTGAGAAGTATTTGCTTCGTCATAAAAAAAATTACATTCTGCTTTATTTTTGTGTCAAAAAATTGCTTACTGTGACAATATTTACAGAAAATCCTTATAGGGTTTAGTTTACGATCGAAAAATAGCAAGCAGACAAACTTTCATATTAATAATATTAGTATAAATGCAGACTTGTTAACAGAAGTCGTTTAAATTTTTCAAAAATATAACATAATTAAAAAAATAATAATTTTGTATAAATTTTAAAAGTAGTAAGTGATAAATAACCTAGTAATTTTACAGATGCATTGCTCGACAAATCTGAAAGTAGTAATGAAAAACTTAATATTTAAAAACTTTACATGTTATACCAACATATAGGTACGTAGTTTATTATTTTTATTATTCAATATAAGTAAAACTCATAAATTTCCTTAAGTGCTTACGTCGATAAAACCTTCTTAGTAAAACTATTGCCGTTTTTATTCTACACCTGTTTTTACTCTTCTTAGTTCTTCAACTGTTCTGGGAAACGCCGATTAGCAGAATAGGGTTGTCAAAGGTATAATAAAGAAGTGAAAGTACAATACAATACAATGAAAGAAGAAAAAGTACAATATTAATGTGAAGATTCACTGTGAAATTGTGGATTATTTCAATGTACCAAACTAGTATGGTCATAAATACTGTTACATAAAAACCTTTCTTTTTTTTTCAACTTTTTAATTATTTTGAATTTGGAATACGTTTATTATTTTTAACTTTTTTTTCGATTTCACATCATTTTTCGGGCTCATTATCAAATTACAATATGGAATGTGGTGTTAAAAAATAGAATTGCAGTGATCGCCTTGTACAAAGTGGTTATGGAGACGTCGATCATATTATAGACACTTCAAAAGCTTGGTATCGGCCATATGTTCGTATATCGTACTATAAACAGATACAACAATCCTTCCTCTGTCGAAGACCAGAAAAGATCGGGATAGCCGTATACTGTTACAACTATAAAGGCTGCTAACGCTGTTAAAGCCCCAATCCGTCGAGTCTCCATAAGGAAGCAAAAGTTCTTATTGTGAGTAATGAAGATTCCCTAGGACTCTGTCGCGTATTCTAAAACAAGACCGGAAGCTTGGTGTTTATCGTCAAATACAGGACATGCCCTCAATCATTCTTTACAATTAAAGATAGTGAAATGATCAAAATGCCTTGTGTCGCGATACGCAGGTGAAAGACACAGAAATATCCTCTTTACCGATGAATAAAATTTAACGATTGAAGAACAGTACAATAAGCAAAATGATAGTGTATGCTCACAGTTATAAAGAAGGTACTCAAGTGGTCGGATAGGTATAACGTTGTCATCATCTTGCGTCAGTGATGGTTTGGTAGGGCATGTCCTATCAAAGAGTCACGAAACTACATTTTTGTGAAAAAGGAATGAAAACTTCAGCTAATATGTATCAAAATACAGTCTTGGATCGTATTGTGGAATTTTTCAGCAATACACTTTATAAAAATATACTGTGGACTTTCCAACAGGACTCTGTAACTGGTCACAAGGCACGAACTACCCAAGCCTGGTTTGAAACCAATGTTCCGGAATGTATAAGAGCTGAAGACTGATCCTAATCTAGTAATCCTTTAGAATCCAAATTATGGTCAGTTTTAGAGGACATAGCCTGCTCTAAAGAACACGGCGACATTAAATTCCTTAAAAATCTTTGGAGCAAGCAGTGGCGAAATTACCCTTGGAAATAGTGCGTAGATCCATAGATTAGTGGCCATACAGATTTAAAGCCTGTAAAGCCAAAGGTGGCCATTTCGAATAGAATATTTTTTAGATTTTTTGCTGAGATTTAATAAATATGTAAGTATACATTTTAATACTATTATATTACTTCTTAAAAAAATGCATTTTCATTTGTAACAGAACTTTCGCCTGGACTAGGTATAAATATGTGTGTGCCTATTTCTACCGCTAAGCATAAAAATTCTTTGATAAAGGTTCCTATTTGAAAGGCGCAAGCCAGTGGTTACGAGCGAGATGATAGAGTTATATGAATTTGACTAGTGCATCATTGTTATGGACAGGTTGCACTTAATACAAAAAGAATAACACAAAATTTTGATATGTGTGTGTACCAACCGATACATTTTTTTTATAATTGTAACAATATTCCAACGACTATACTTATAACATTTTGATAACTATTTATAAATTACCATAGAGAGTTCATAACACGAAGTCTTATAAATTCGTTTAAGTTCTTCGTCATTTAATGGCAGCGTATCATCCTTATACTTATACAGTTTTATGAACTAATTAACATTCAGCGTGCAATTCAGTCATCACCAATGATCTTTTTTATTGTTCATAACTGCTTAAAAGACGTACTTTGGATTGTTTATTAATTTTTTATCAATTAACTATGGTTGTTGCGAGATTTATTAGTAAATAATAAATAAATATAGTCGACGTGAGCCAACTGTTATTTAACCGTTTTAAGCCTACGTTAGCTTTTACTAATAATCTTCACCTCTTCATTTGAGGGAAGATATCTGTCTCGAGCTTTAAATTACCATACAGCACATTTGTGTAAAAAATATGTGGTAAATATTTGTATGATTAAATAACAAAAATCATTTTATAAATTATATTAAATGTGGTTAATAAACATTTTGACATAATACCATAGCTATTAAAGCCATTTAGTTTTAGAAAATAGTTCCAATTTACTATTAAATTACTGGCAACAGGCGCAAACAAACATTACTGTCTTTCAGTTGTTTAATAAAATTAGTGAGGGTAATGAGAGTCATATAGACATTTGTGACAGTTTGTATTTGTAATATACTGTTTTTTTTAAATGAATGACAAATATTTATAGAGATAGTTTTATAACTATCGATTCATCAAACAAACATACATTGAATACTAATTAGCGGGAGGCCAATATTCCAATTAAGACAGGTAGGGCAGACTTGTATCGGTTTATACTTGATATATTGACGATTCATTAGAAACAAGCCATCGAACGTGTGATGCCTTTCGATAAAAAATTTTAAGTTCTGTAGTATCATCAAAGTGTAGACATATCAAGTTGGTACGAAATTTTTAAAGCGGTATTTCCTGCCTGGTTCCTTATTGAAGGTCACCAAGTCGTACCTCTTGTGGACTACAACTTTAAATGTCGACAAAACAACTATAACTGCCATAGTGTAACTATTATTACTACTATTACTATTACGTACAACAACCGTTTGCAATTTTTTTTTACCTTACTATTGAAAAGTTCTAGCCGAAACTGCTATTTACTATTTTAATAAATTTTTTACGTACTATTTTCCATTAAAATCTTATGTAAACTATTTGGGAATTTTTGTAATTTTCCACCTTTTATTTTACTAAAGTAATAGGTTTAATTTTGTATAATGAAAAAGACTGATTTTACTAAGACGTCATTGGTTTTTTAGAACTACTAAAATTATAATTTACTATAGATGCAAAAGTATTGTTGGAGCCAATAAATAGTGCTATGTAAATGAGCTTATCACAAATTTGAAACTTCACCAAATCACCGGTATCCACATATAAGTACACTGTTTTTTAACTCCATTGGTTTTCCTCCTATTAGTAATCGATTTTGCTATATAACCTCTGGTGTAGCAGTACTCTGTATAAAAAAAAATTACGTTGCTTGAAATTCTGTAGAAGTGCGAATTATGACCGTGTAACGAAGGCGCCAAGAGTCACGAAATACAAGAAATCGACATAATTAGACAATTCAACTGGTGAAGTGATATTTCTTAATGTGGATCTCCCACATACTCTTGGTTAATGTGGAACTATGCTGCTATAATATCAGACTATAATGATCTTTTTTTTTGTATCAATCCAAACTGTATGTATGTTACTAATACTTTTCTAATAATATAATTGTTATCATATTGCAAGATTGTATTTCAAAATTGTTGTTCAAAAAAGATTATACCTATCTTTTTTGAACAACAACGACTAATGTACGAGAACCCAACTTATAATGTGTGTCTAATAATGTCAAAGCTTACCAACTCTGGTCATTGTTCCTTATTCAATTTCTGTTAATGTTTGTAAGAAAGTCTGATATATAGTTATTTATTTCGTTATGTCCCTGTATGGATTTCGCAGGAATTATAAAAAGAATTTTTGCGTGCATAATCATCTGAATGACGTGTCTCAGTTGTCGTTATGAGTGACCATTAAAAGTATGATATCCGTTAGTGCTTAAATTGTTTCTTGAAATATGATTACTAATCGATAGATAATGATGTAATTCGCATTCGTAACATTCGCGACACCAATCAACTAATGCACATATTGTTTCATTTTTGCATACAATCGATATGTGATCGTATTCGGAACGCAATCGGCTGGTAATTGTCAGCCATTTTGAGAAGGTTCGCGCCATTGCCGGCAGACATTATTGTTCACAGTCTAATCAGTAACAACAATAGGTTTTTGGCGCTAATTAATTTATTGTTTATTAATTAGTATCCTGCTTGACGAGATGGCCTTATTTTTATATGATTTGTTTTATAGTCATGTATAATAAAAATATTGTATAACTTATGTCTAGACCCATCATCCAATCATTTCGTTCAAACTCCATATTAATTTTGGTTGCCTTTATAAAATTATCTATTTTGTCTGTGGTTACTAGTCAATTAATTATTATTTTAGAAAATAAACATAAGATTTAGCATCTTCGTAAGCAATAAAATTTACATACTTCTATTTTGTTTATTATTCTTATAACAGCATGATAATAATTAAGTGACCAATGGTATATTTATTATTATATATGCGATACCCGTTGAAGCATTAAGGTCTTCGAGTGGCAACCACGTACTGGTAGACTCAGTGTAGCAGGCCTCTACAAGGAGAACCGAAATTCTAGTGAAGATCGCGAAAAGCGGCGGGATGCGGGCAGCATAGGTCCGATCGTTGTGGAAACCATTCGGGTATGCATATGTCCAGCGGTGGGCATCTAGCGGCTGAAGCTGATGAAGTGTGTAATAATTTTCAATGTTAAGGAGAGAGGTATTGTTATGTAACGTCAATAAAATGTTAAGAAAAATGATAAAATAGTGCACAAAATGTTGCTTATTAAATTTTATCACAAATTTTAAATTAAGTGAAAAAACCAAATTGTTTTGTGACAAATATCTCTTTTTATTTAATGAAATTAGAAAAATTTTCCAAAAGGGATTTAACCGATTTGACAAGTTAATCATATATCTTTCAATGGCTGAGGATTTATAAAGAATTATTCGTAATCTAATACAGGTGTTCATAATTCCTGTATTCGATTACAAAGACAATACCGCAACAATAGCATTAGGATCAAATGCGATGCGAAGTGAAAATTTAAAGAAAAAATATAAAAAACTAGGCGATTTATGTATGTTAAATAATTTCCGTTTTAACAAAGACAATAGATGTGGGTATCGATAATTAACATAATAAAGAGATTTGTTCACGCCGGTGATAGAGGACCGGACGCTGGCCCTTGGTGCTACCGATAGCAGACAAGTTACAAAAGAAAAAAAACACCCCCAAATAATTTATTATATAAGTTATAAAAGAGCGGTTGCAACTTATTTGTTGTCCTACTATCTCTATTTATTTTTCCAGGGATATTTCCCGAATTGGAGTTGTGTCTCCAAATTTTTTTAATCGGCTGAAGAACTCTACGCACGCAAAAGTTCTTTTTTAAAATTCCTATCCGCGATTTAAGAAAATCCTTTAAGGAACAGAAATAAGTAAAGATTTCCATATAAGTGTTTGTTAGAAGGCTTATAGAAATAGAATAAAAAAAATATGGTGTTGGTAAACAATGACATTGTATACTAAATATAACTTTGTTCTGATACATATGTTATTATTGTTCTTAAGTGCACATTATAATAATTAATTAATTTTAATGACAAAGAAATAGCTTTAATAAATAATTATCCATGCCTATTGTATGCCATGGTTAATTTTATTAATAAAATAATGAAAGAAATTGGGAAGAAACTATTTTCCGCGATAAACCATGTTGTACTTAATTTTGTAATTTAAAATGTGTTCTCTGACTGTTACGCGGACGGTACATTCGTGATGGCACGCAGGCCGCGGTTACGAAATAATCTATTAGGATACACTATTATTATTGTGAATCGGTAACTCAGCGCCAGATCGGCATTTGGGCGTGAACAGGCTATTCCTCATTTTAACGATGTATTAACACCTATTTTAAATATGTTTTTATGTCATATTTATATTAGCTTCCCGGTGCCCGCTGTGTGCGGTAACAAACTATGAACCGTTAGCTAATCAGATTTAAAATATACTGATGTCCTCGTGACTAGAGTTCATGGATCTATGAGATATATAATCACATAACGATTATGTTATGTGGAAGTTTAAGGTCACTTAATAATTAGTAACTAAAAATCTGACTTGTATCATTTTTCTACATGTATTATCATTGCATCCATTTCTGTTCAAAATCATTTTGGTTAATCTGGAAATTAAGTTGTAATAGATTTGGTGGCGTTAATTTATTAAAGGACTTTTTTTTATCTGATTTGCTATTCTATGATCTTGTTTTGCGGCTGATTTCGTGGTCCCCAAAATGTAAGTGCGATAAATATACACTGCCGGCCAAAAGTTTGAGACCACCTTGAAAAAATTACAATATTGAATAAAACTCCAAAAGTTAGTGCT
>DWQX01000247.1:0-51532 GCA_018245475.1 Pharmacophagus antenor | reverse complement strand
TGTCCGGCATAGCCTCGCGGTTCATTGCGGCACGCAAGCCCCTCCACCACGGCAAGGTGGCGACACGTCGGAGGGGAGCAATTGTAGACTACTGTAGCATTTGTAACATATAGTTGATATTTCTTGTTAATTAAAAATTTTACGGTTAAATAGGACTTTGGACTCGGAAGTTATAGATTTTTTTGTCGTTTTTTGTGAGACTTGGAATATATTTAAAAAATTATTTTCAATTCATGATGTATAGATTATTGTACATCGAATAAAGATATAAAAATGTTAGCTGTAATATTTCAAAACGCTCAGCAAAGCTTGGAACGTCTAGATGCCGTGTTATGACGGTTAAACCGTGAACTGATTCCGAATTCATTCACCCCACGTTACGCTCGCTGAGCACACGGACTGCTCATTGTCTCACACTCCGAGCAAAATCTAAACGAGTCTTTGTTCGTTACAGTTTACTTACACTGTAACGCAAACAGTTCGAACAGCGCCTATATTAATCATATTATTCATACCACGAAAAGCTCACAGAAAAACATTACTAGTGCAATATTTGCTAATGTAAAGAAAAAAAATAATTCGCTCCCACGCAGTTGCTATAAAATGAAATCTCTCAATACAATTAGAAAAAAAAAACATATTTTTTGAAAGAAAATAAAAGCACAATGAATAGTTTTTTTTTAACTATTTCTAGGCATTCCTGCCGCCGTAACACGATAAAAACAATTGTACTTTCACTCGCAGAAGAACAATTTACAGCACGAATTTGAATCCCGATCGACACTTTCACGCGATGAAAACGTATAATTTAAAGAATAGCTCAGTAAAAAATAGATACGTACAAACTTTAAGCAAACAATCGTTGCTTTTCGTTCTAAGCGTGTCGTTCCATTGATCTTCGCCGATCATTGAAGTAATTGTAATAATGATAACGCATAAAAGCTCACTTTTACTTATACCAAGTTCTAAATAGAAAGCTTTTTTTCATTTATTGTTTATTGTTAAGAACTAACAATGTGCGCGTTTATTTTGTTAAACCATTCATGTTAGTACTTTTATAGTTTCAACTTGAAGCCAATATGCAGTTGAATTGAGAAATGTCTTGCTGGTTATAGAAGCCTTTGATGTAAATAAACACGTGAAGGAAGTGGAGCCCACCCAGAATAACTTTATTTGATGCGATATAAGGTTATTCGAGGCACATACTTGAAAATTAATAGTTTTGGGAATTTTAGCAAATATATTTTCATAAGTCAATCATACGTACACTTATGAATACAAGAATGTCTTATATTGAACAATCTAAATCTCTGATGCTAATTTTACTTTAAGCAATAGAAATTATTATTGATAAAGATGAAACTGATACGATAAACTAATATGTAGCTTAACAAATTGATCAATTTATAGAAACGTATAATAACATATATCAGTAGTTATATGTATGTATGGGTGTTCCGTTCAAGAAATAAAGTTAGCAGTAAATAATTTCGTGACAGATTAAGTCATTATTCATTTAAGTAATTTAATGTATTAGCGCAGGCTAAGGAGAGCTGCTCTATCAGTTACTTAACACCTAACATGTTGCCCGATATCGCCATTATAAACGCATTTGAGATAGCCTTGGCACGCTATAAAAGCATTACCACCATCTTAAACTCGGTCACATCGTTTCGCGACCGTCAAATTTCTTGTTTTACCGAATATTATTGACCGACGAACACACAATCGGAAGAAAACTGTTTCGAACGATCCAATTCGGATAGCCAAGACATAGTTACGTTGCGTAGTCAATTATTGAATATACAGTTTCCAATTTAGCCACTCATAATCGACATGTGATCGAAGAAAAAGAATTATCATTTTCTCGATTGGCGCAGTCAATTGTCTGTATTAGGGAAACAAATCGGTAAATTAAACTCATCATAGTTTATAAATTTTTACGCCTTAATTCACAAATCAGTTTTGAATGATAATGCATAAAATTGGAATCATTTCATTTTATTGAACAATAAATGTAGATTAAAAATTTAAACCAGAAATGAACAATTTATCAAATTTTGTACATTTAAATTTTGTCTAAATTTATTACAGTCCTACTTTCAATTTTAATCAATAGACAGCAGAAATAAAATTAAAAATTCGTATTCCAGATTTCTATAAAATGCATTTTCTTATTTATTTATTCCACTCTTTATACTATAAAACATAATTTCGCAAACGTATGCCCACAACTATAATTTACAATTGCTGCCACTATTCAACAGCGAGCAGGAAAGGTATATAAAATCTATAATATTAATATAAAGATGTTCCAGAAATCTGATTGTTAAGACTTAGTGGGTTGTAGTTTTGCTTGAACATACTTTAGAATCATATTGCTACTGGAACCCATAGACATAGTGCCTTGTTATATTAATTAGCAGATTAATGCCATAAACTTAAAAAATGTATAGATGGTACGTTGGAACGCCTTTCGTAATGAAATTTCTATTGTTTTGAAACCAGGACTAAATCGTGGACTAGAAATAAAAATCTTTAAAGAAAAATAAATGAATATCTAGGTTTGCCTTCGTAATTTCTAACTCGAAAGCCAAGGGGTTAATCATATCTACCACAGAAGTGAACATTGCTAGAGTAGACTAAAGTAGTAGGCAGCTGCAGGTTGATAATTACGACAATGGTACAAATTGTCTTGGCAAACAACTGTCAGTTGTGCTCACCAAACAATCTGAAACATTTACTAGTTTAGATTTTTACCTCGTTAAAAGGCACATAAATATTAAACAGAAATAATAACAAATCTGACAAAATGTCCCTGAAATGCGACAACAACTATACATGGCGTCCAGTAATTTTCACACATAAATTCATTACATGGTTAATTGCGCCAGCGTCATGTAATGTTATCTACAGCTCTCTTGTTAATTCTACACCGGTACTTGCCGTTTTAACGTTAATACTATCTATGAGCTGACGCAGATGATACAATTTTATTACTTCATCTTGTACGAATTGCTCCCGAGGAACATACTTTTGAAGCCATTAACATAGTTTGATGATAATATTCAATGTCCTATGTAGTATGTTTGCGCAAATTATTGACAAATTAAACGTGAAATTGTTCGCTATAATTATAGAATTTTAACCCTTGTTTTTTGAATTCGTCTCGAACTCGAATGGATTTTATAAATTTTTTTTCATGTAACAAACGAGGCAGAGCTTTTATTGTTATAATAAAAATAATATTTTACAATTATCTTACTAAATTAATTGATTAAATTTATTTACTGTTATGTAAATGCACTTTACATTTTAAATACAACAACAATTTAGATACAATTTCCTCCCGTATAAACTTGTACCTATGCCAATTATTTTTACTACTTAAAAAAACATTTTAATGATTTCATTAAACTTGCCCAATACTTTTAATTAAGTTATAAAACGGAGATCAGTAAGGAAGTCTGAGCGCTGCCTATATACTTGCTTACGCTTAACGAACTCTTGCACATCCTGAGGAGATTATCACCTTTGTGAATTAACAGGATGTTGTCGTTGTTGTTGATCAAGCCGTAGTCCTAAGGAGTACATGAATCATCAATCAGTTTTATAGCGATTACTTTTTAATGTGCTGAGAACATAATTTCGCTTCCATCTGCCGATAAGAAGCGCGGGAAAATATTAATTCCTTGAAATCCCTGTCCAGTTCGCAACGATTCTTAACTATGTTTATAGTCACATTATTAATCATTTATTTTTAGTACTACGAAAAGATAATTCGAAATTACTTTTAATTAGTTTAATAATATATGTTTATACCATTAATATTTAGGTTTTTAATTTGAAAAAATTGGTTTGAATTTTAAACAAATGAGAAATTACTATTAACTAAAATTTCTTATTATAGAATTAATTTTATTCTTATTATAGTTATTATTATTCTTATTATAGTTATGTAGAAAATTGTTAGAATAATGGCGTAAACTAATATAAACATCGATAATATCAAATATGATTTATTTCGACGTTTTTACAATGTAGAAGTAAAAAAGTGGGAACATGTTTATGATGGTACTAAAACTTGTAACAAATTCATATTAGACCAAACACAAAGATTTCGGTGTTATTGTTAACCTTTAATTAAAATTTACAGAGATTGTTTATCTATGCCTGGAAAACTACGTCAAAACACGCTCCTGATATAGATTAAATACATTAATGTTTTACTTATTTTATAAAACTGTGATTGCTAATATATTAAGGAATATGTTGCTATTAAATTTGGAGAACATCAAACATTAATTAGTTTTATAACATTAAAAATTTAGAGTGTACAATTATCTTCAATGATTACAAAACATGAAGAGTTAAATGTCAACCATTTAGCCATTACTTAAAATCTTTAGATTTTTTAGCTGTTAATTTATTACAGGCTCGCAAAACGACTTGTTACTACTGGACCAGTTGAATGCAACAGATTACTAATCGTGTGGTTATTGATACGTAATATATGCATTACATCTATACGTATTATCAATTTATTTACAAAATGTAGGCACCTAAAAAAATGTGAATGATTCCAAAAAAATTTAGTAATTGTTTGAATAATGGTCTCTGATGTGTATTAAAAAGCTTACAAAATATCACTGAGGACGCTGCAATTGAACGTATGCAATCAGTTTTCAAGAAATGTAGCATTTTATTTACCGAAGGCTTGACAAAACAATATATGACGATAAAACACAAAAAGATTAATATAAATGAATCTAAGGCATGTTTTAGATCCTTTAATTAGTGGGAAATGTTGCCTACGTATTACTATACATTGGGAACAAGGTTTCCTTTCTATATTTATCAATGATGTATTGATCTGAGTTAAGAAATAAACATTATCATAATAAATAAAGATTTTTCTATATTAAGTAACAAGTACAAAATTTTGTTGATAAAATACTTTGATTTATTTTTTAATAATATGTTTTTTTTTGATTTTACTTCGAAAAAAAAATGTAATGCTTTTGATCTAAGTAGGTATTCCCTATTTAAAACTTCGCGCGTCATGTTAATGTTGAAAATATTTCATAACTTACAATTAACGAATACCCATCAAAATTTACTTTCTCTTTAGGAATAATAAATAGTAACATTTGATTTAATTGCCAACAATTGAATTTTTATATGTAACCATTGATTAAGAATTTGGTTTTTATGCGGTTTTTTTTTAATACCCGAAAGATTAAAACTACTTCACCTTTCTACTGATTCAGGCTGCGAATGCGTGTCAACGGAGTTATCATTAACTGTAAAGCAATTAAAGTGATCAAGAGCAATTGAAATGCCATTTTAAAAGTAGGGTTACGGGTAAGTGGGTGGCCATTTACATCGTTTTGTTTAAATTTACAACTTGAATACAATACATAAAATGTTTCGGTCTATAACTGCAGTAGTTTTAACATTTTACTGTCTTCATTTATTAAATAGTAATTGAATGAATAAGAATATAAAGATATTTATTATTTTTGACATTATTGATAAACACGAAGATATTTTATGACAGAATATTTTTCTAATCTAATATAAACAAGCCGGTTGAATTTGCGATTTAAAATTGAACGGCAACTGAGTTGTCACATGTTAGGTATGATATACCTTTATGTTTATAATACTGTTTCGTTTTTATTCATTTCTTATAAAGCATATTATGGACTCACCTTTCTATGGATTTCTTTATAATATTTCATGGTTATCTAAGTTGAATAGCTATGAATTCTATCCATCTCCTATCTTCTTCGTGTAAAGCATTTATTATTTACGATTACGTCAGGAATATGAATGCTCATTATTTGTATATAATTATAATTTGTAAAATTCTATTTATGTTATTTACTTCTTAATACAGAGTTATTACTAATATATATTGACTATTTATTATTAGTCTCAGAAATGCTTGTAAATTACTAAGGCGATTGATGTAAACGAAAAATAATAGCTCCATAGTTTTGCACATAGAAGCTGTAAAGGTGAAAAGTAATAAAATTGTACTGTTTTAATAACTTAATTCGAAAGACAGGCAAATAAAGAAAATACTTAAACAGCGACAACGTACCCCGCATTTATCATGTCTTCGATAATAAACCACCTGTCCGTCTGTTCAAAAAGCAAAGTAATAAATGTTTTCAACGCCACGTCTACTTAATATGCAATCGATTAATTTTATTGAAATTAACGCTGTCCATGGAACACAGGCCTTCAGTTTATTATTCACTTGACTAATTTAATCTCGTTAGTTTTACAAATTATATTCGCAATTCAAAATGTCCGATTAAAAATAAAAGATCAAATTAAATTTATTTTAACGTTCGCTTCTTTCAAAATGATTAAACGAAGAATACTATATTATATATCGATTTTAAGAATATTAACTTCTTGCAGTTATTATTTCATTCCAACAATGGGTGTTAGTGACAATTTTAAATAATCATTAATAACGATCAACCATTGTATTCGCAATCTTGCGTTTCATGTTATAAATAAATTTTTGGTGTGAATTTACTGCAGTGTATCTATTTTTATTACATCGTTTGTCTGTTGCACCATTAATATTCTAGTATTACAAGTAACCATTGATTTTATCTTTAACACCTCAATAAAATACTATGTTATTAACACAATAAACTTTGTACAGTTTGAAAGTTATGAGGGCGGAAGATTCTTACATTCATGCTTTTAATTATAAAGCTAAAGTAATAAGTTGTGTACTTCTTAACAACGTGATTCAACTTGAATTACTAATGAGAGTGTGCAATTAAAATCAGTTAGATTTATTAGGAAGGAGTTATTTCGTGCAGAACACTTACTTTATTCATATATTCTAACATGCACTCTGATATTCAAATTCAAAATGCAAAGATAAATATAACGAATGTCGTCGTATGTATCGTAGACTAAAGGTCTATGCAACAATATTCTTAGACGTGTTTATTATAGGGTACAATTACTTTATGCTTAATCAAATATTCTTAACAATAACTAATCTTATCATTCGTATGATATCAGTAGCGGTTCTACAGATCTAAATATTTAATACACACGTAATAAATGTTGTAATATCGCGTGATATTTTGAATTATTTTTATCTTCATCGTTGTCTTCTCATTTAGTTATGTCAATTATGATTTATTTGTATGATTAAGTTCACATTGTCGCTATTGCTGGATAAGGCGATCTTTAAAAAAAACTGTAACCGAACATAATAATGATCGTATTGAGTTATAACCATCATTATCATGTTATGTTCAAGAGCATAGTGGCTTGCCGCCCTACGTTCAACGGTTAAGTCAAATTAGTGAACAAGACAACATATAACGTTTTTATATGGTCTCATTGTGTCGGTGGGCCCATTCATTTGTAATCTAGACCCGGTAGAGATGCGATGACTGTTTATATTAGCTCGTTAGAGTAGTGGCCCTTGTTCGGATGATATCGCTTAATCCCCTCAATTAGTGTAGACGATCTATCGCTGCAATAACCCTAAACATAGTACATAAGCGCCCCACACTCGTGACGCAAAGATCCTACTAAATAAGTGTCCTTTTAATTAGCCGATATACTATAAATTTTAAAAGAGATGATAAGGTCCCGTTGGACACTCTCTGCAACACTGTGCTGTTGTTAATAGCGTCTTACGGATTAACTTAAAATTATTCCTACTAATAAAGCGGATCTCAGTTATGGAGTCAAGATATTTCTGTGAAACTTTACTCAGAATCTTAGTTTTTAAATTTTTAAAATTCTTTTGTTAATTCAAAGTTCGTTTATTTTTACAATGCCATATTATATATATATATCGTTAAAACATTTATTTCTGCAAGTTTCTGTACAAACTGTGCACAGTAACATCGTTGTTTGCAACTTTAATTGTTCTACTCGTAAAATGTTGAAATTCCACAGAATGATCATCACAAGTTAGTGTTTTTATATAACAAACATTAAAATATAGCTAACGCCAGACTAGTAGTCTAAACGCCAATGTAATTTATATAGCATACGGGCTTTGTAGTCGAGTGCGTAGCTGTGTTTGTCGACGTCCACTTAGCCTTTGTTTATGTTACTGTTCATTGTACGCAAATGAAATGAGTCGTTGGCTAGAACTGATAACGGAGTATTTTGCTGGTAATTAAGAACAGCGAGAGAAGGTCAGGCGTCACCTCACACTTTACCAGCCGAGCTGGGGAGGCATTCCACTGAGTCCGGTACGCTATACAATGACAAGCGTCATGTTTACGCATTAAACATGCATTGTAAATATCTTACTGTATACTTGAGTTAAACTCTTATTGTTACTCAACACGGGATGCCTTCTCGATTCTTACTCATCTCCAATTTTTATAAGTCAACAAAACCAGTACAAAAAAGTAAAACGAGAAAGAGATAAAATTTTAGATATTGATTTATTTATATAAAGTTTTTAATATTTACGACTCAATGCCATATCACTTTTTTTATTCTTGTTATATTCCTACTTCAAGAACTTTTTTTATAAACATTAAATATTTTTTCCTTTCGGCTCTCAGTAATTAGAAGAGAACAGTAATTTAATAACTGTAATCGCAAAACGGATTGTTTACTTCAGACGTTTACTTTACATTTACTAAATATAAAGTAGGAATTTTTTTAGATCATCAAACTTGAGTGCCTGTTATAATAATCCCGGCTTACATCAAATAACGGAAATTTTAGCGCTGTTAAATTTGATGAGTTTATTACGAAAATACATGAATTAGATTTAACGACTTAAAGAACATATGTAACAACGTTTAAGCCGCATGCATTAAGTCGCGGTGATCTGTCTCAAAGCTTAAACACGACGTGTCCTTTGATTAAAATAATAGACTCTTTGAATGCAAATCAGCGGTGCTTTAAAGAGACAATTCGTGAGGCGTCAGTGGCTTACTGTTGAGTGAAGAGATCACTATGCCGTGAACATTGTGTAATAATCGTTCATCGTGGAAGCCGGGAGCTAAGTGTAAATGGCTATCAGTGTTGGCCGACACCGGCGGCAGTCCAACTCGTAGCATTTTATTACTGAACTCCTCTTTTTAACCCTACACTGAAACGAATCTGCCTTTTAATAGACAAGTTTCGATGCGGTACTATTTTTTATTTGTTTCCCACAACCGTTGACATCCCAAAGATAATTAAATATCTTGCTTACAACAACGATAACAAGTTTTTTGTTTATTTCTAACATTGACCAATTTCCGCTATAGAAAATTTCGATCTCGTCCTTAATTTAGAATGTTTTAAATATTGACTTTGTATTTACACGACGATTATCTTTCTAAGAGTGTGTTATGTAAATTTTTAAATTTAACACTTAACGTATGCAAAGCTGGCAATATATTTTTTTCTAAACTTTCTGTGCTTCAAACATTATTAAAATATATTGCTTACTATTGATAAGGTTGTGGATCTCGTTTAACAGATTTAAATTCGATACTGATATTATTTTAACATATATTCAATATCTCTTAACTTTTAGAAAAGTAAATAAAATAAATGATATCTTTTTTAGACTTTCAATTCATAAATTATGTTAGTTCTTATGTTGATGATATAATAAAATGTAATTACTGTACAATATCTTTCTAAAAACATTATTGTTTATATTACAAAAATAGTGTTAATTTGTGTATTTAACTTGAAAGTATATCGTAATGTTATAACTTGCACGATATTGTTGTAAAAATAAATCATAATATTATCTTTCATCCATTTTGATATTAATATTAGATGGTTAGGTTTGCATTTCACTTGTTATCACTCATTGCAATAAAGCCTTAGAAACGACTAATCCGTACATAATAAACATATAAAATATTAGCATTTATTTGTTTCACCCTCTTTTTAAATTCTCTAGTCACGTATTAGTTTCTTAACAATTAAATTCCATATAAATGTTAACATTTTTATGGAATTTACACACAAATTTCAATTTTACAATATTTTTTCGCAATAATTCTTTAGTATTTTCTTATTTATATTATTTTAATGCTTTTTTGATATTAAACAACAAAAATTGTTTATTTTTTATTTTTTTTTAATCTTGACAATAAATACGAGTAAGTACTGTATGCACGTAGTACAAAGACAGGTGCCTACCTAATCTTAAAACTAAACTAAACTTAAAATAAAATTAAATGGTTGTAAAAAAATTTCATAAATTAATACAAATTGTGGTCTCCTCTGTTATTGAGAACTAGCTGGCACCGATTATTAATAGATTCGATGAGATTGTTAATGTTACCTCCGGCAATTACTTCCAATGAAATTTTAGTAAGTCAATCAATTGTTGGATTGTTGGCACTCCATCCAAGTTCTTTAAAACACGTTTCTGAAGCATGTCCCATGCATGCTCGATGGGGTTGAGGTCTGGCGATTGTGCAAGCCAAGGCAATATCAGAATATTTTCCCCTTCCAAGTACTCCCGTGTGTGCAAAACTGTTTGCGAATGCGCATTGTCATGCATCAACGCGAAATGGGAGCCAAGTGTTTGTGCGAATGGACAGACATAAGGCCTTAGAACTTCCTCAACTTAATTTACAGAGTTCATGTTACCATTTACAAAAACGAGCTCAGTTCGTCTGTTCTTCATAATACCCGCCAATACCATAACTGTTGAGCCGTTGTATAGATGCACTTCCTGAACGCACCACAGTCCTTGAGTATTTCCAGAATGACGGTATCCTCTTATACTTTCTAGTATCAAGCTTGAACCCAAATCGAGACTCATCGCTAAATAAAATTTTATCCCATTGTTCCCGGGTCAGTAGTCAGTATAATTTTATATAGTATTCACTATGTCCTCTAGATCAAAAAAGTTTACTAAGGTATTTTACCTACTTGGTAAGAAATGATATAATAATTGATTAATAATTTGAAATAGTATGTGTTGCTTAGACTTTTTTGATCTGTGTATATTACTAATTGGAATATTTTCTTTGCTACAGCATACATTAACTGGCCACAGTGGCAAAGTTATGGCAGCCAAGTTTTTAGAAGAACCTTCCAAAGTCATAACGGGCAGCCACGACAGAACTCTCAAAATTTGGGATCTCAGAAGTAGAATGTGTGAGTTCAATACTTTAATACTTTTTACTGACTTGGTCTATGTACTCTTTTCTATTAGGATAGGATAATTTTGGATAATTATTAACTATTCAGAATAATTGACAATGTCTCTAGCGGACACCCATAAATACATTTATGAACTTATATGCTACGTGCTAAAAATAGCTTTTTCAAATGGTTTCCTTTGTCACTATCGTAACTTATGTAATATAATGGCAACGAGAATGCCTTATGAAATTTATCTTATAAAATATTATGTTATGTATACCCGTAAGGAATATAACATTTGCTCAAAATAATATTAATTCGTGATGATCACGATTATCACGAGGATGAAAAATTTATTTTTAAGCATACCCAAAGTATGTAATAAATTTATTACCAGATACCCCGATAGGTTTTACCCTATAGGAAAACAATTGTATTATTTAACTGTAAAAAATATCTACACAGGTACAGAAACAAAGTTCGCGGGTTCGTCGTGCAATGATCTCGTAACATCAGATGGTGCGGGCTCGACCATTATCTCGGGGCACTTTGACAAACGTATTCGCTTTTGGGACATACGCACAGAGATGTCCGCAAATCATATTATGCTCCAGGGAAAAGTCACCTCTCTAGATCTCAGCAGAGGTAGGATTGTATTTATAACAAAAATTTTAAAAGTAATTAACATAATCTCAGTCACTATTCAGTTAATTTTTAAGGATCCCATTATTTTCTCTCAAACGGTTAATAGGTATCATAAATTTCGTAATAAAAAACAGTATCGTAAAATTTTGATATGTATCGCGAGTCGTTGATGAGCAATTACCTACTTAAAATAAATGTTTAGGCAATTACGCTGAAGCGAAACATTTGTTCTTTCACCGTTTATACCATCGCGTTGTTCAGCAGTTATTCAGTGTTTATATGGTTGGTTTTTTTTTAAATAATAAATATAGTAATTCCCTATAACATTAACGAGGCGATTACCTGAGACCACCTTAACCATAAAAGTATATGTTCATTGTTTCGTGGATTTACTTAATAATTTAGGACTCTTTCTTTAAATTTGATATTTAGTATCACATAAGTACTGTAAGGAAATCAATATAGATTCTAATTAGACAAAGTGTAAGTAACCAGCTCAACGTCACATGTATAAATTAAACTCATTTCATTGCTTCTTCATGAACTCTTATGTACTCAGTGAAACAGACTACAGGATGGTTAATGATTGTGGTCCCAAAACTGATATCAGCAGATAATTGAATGCACATCGTAAGTATTAGTATCAGTATTCGTGTCAGTACAACAACGTGACGAGTATACATTGCCCATTTCCGTTACGCGTGTCTCGACCAATCCCTTTTTTGTCAGTAACGGTTCGGCCGGTACACGAAATGGTGAGATTGATACCTTCAATCAATCAGAGCTTCGGGACGTCACTACCTCGGAAAACTGATTAAATCACGTCGATTTCGTCGCCACCGACTATAGCCGGCCGGCCCACCGAACAAATGAATAGGGACCCGATTCACAGTTAGACGTCACGCTCGATCCAAATCCGTCATTACTATCTATCGGGAGGATTCTTTAAGTAATCGGACAGATCGCGAACGCAACGCTCAGCGTGAAATCCTCTCTTATCGCTCATTGCCGACATATTTAAACTGACTTGAACAGATAATTATGGGAACGTATCTTCGGGTTATTATTTAACCTAACCTCGAATTTTGCCCGAATAGCCAATCTTCTGGCGGACTATGATACCTCAGTGTTCTCATTACCCACTTAATTTAATAAAATACCATTATAGTGTACGATCATGGTAATGGCAAAAGCATTTTACTTACCCTATATCGTCAAAGGTCAAATCTTTCTCTGAGAATCGGAAATCTAGGCAATGTTATAATAATACAGGTTGGCTTATAATCACTAGATTTGAATCCATACCCTATATTTTAATGGTAAGTTATTAAGTTGTACAAAATAAAGTCATAAATTTATATGATATTTGCGGAATCTAAAATGATAAGTGGAATGTTTTAAATAATATTTGTGTGTAAAATAAGACATAGTATTATATGCCAGTAGTATTTATACCAATATTTTATTACCAACTTTCGGTTTCACTGTAAAAATCTTGATGTTTTTTCTATTGCTTATTCATAATTGGTCACATTAGTTCATCAAAAAATTTAGATGAAGATTAATTCATAGTCATTGTTCATAACAGGCTATGAAACTTTGGAAAACTAAGAATATTTTATAATTATTTTATTATACCACGTATTGAAATCTACGTATTTCAAATAGCACTTAAGAAAGTTAAAGTGAAATACTAATTTAATATACTTTTAGTTTCGTCGTTAACTTTAACTCACCTTCAAACCCAGTCATTTAATAAATTATCAATTAAAGAGTAAAGTTATATTCTGCAGACTTTAAAATAAAAATAAAACTACACGATTTCCATTCTCCAAGCCTGCCATGCACTAGAACGCTGTCATTGATGCTTGATAATAAGTGGAATACACATATTTTTTTATCTTAAAATGGCTGTTCTGTGTACTGTAACTGTTAAATTGCTTGGTCTATTGAATGCACCAACTTGACGTAATTGAAAATAAAATGCGGGTGACTGCACTGTACCCTTTCATACGTTTAGATATAATTTTTTTAATAAGAATCGTATACTTTTGTGGAATACATTATTATAGACATTTATGAATAGCAGTTGATACATTTGCAAGTTTGTTGAAATATTTTATGAAATTTTTTGAAGCTATATGTTAAAGCTTAGTTAATGTTATTCGTTTAATGTTGTTTCAGACAGCAATTACTTGCTAGCTTGTGTGCGCGACGACACGATCCAATTAATAGATCTACGGATGAACACTATTGTGCGATCATTCAGGTATCATTAAACTATTTCCTCTATAAAATAAGAAATTGATTTGCTAATTTTCGCATTATTTAATCACAAATACTACGACCTAAATACAATCGCGTGCTGTCGAAGCCATAGCAACTCTTGAAGATGCAATGTGTAGCGTCGAAATGCGTTGGGATTGTATTTTGTCCGTAAAATTTGCCACTAAACAAAGCGTAAATTAGCAAATAATTTTGTGTTTCATTGTCATGAAGTAACGCTTGAATCAATAAATTATTTAAAGTAGTTCCCTTTTCTGAAAAATTGGTACAATAATTTTTTAAAGTAATCCTGTTAAAATAATATTTTTTCAACATATTAGCATATACAAACAACTGTATATTTTTTTGTATATGCTATTTATTTTATTATTATTTACCTTAATGAAATCAATTTATATTACAAAGTGATTAGGTCGTGGGGTCGATTTGGTCTGGAAACCGATGCTTAAACGACTTATGGGATAATTTTGTAAATAATACGTATCATATGTATAGGTTTTCCTGTCATGTGTTTGTAATAAATTTGAGATACTATATTGCACGTTATGAATGTAGAAACTTTTATTTTAATCTAGACATTTATTTTAGCCACGAGTCCTTCAAAGTTGGCTGCGATTGGTCACGAGCAGCGTTCGGTCCTGGTGGACGCTTGCTGGCGGTTGGCGCTGCTGACGGTTCTGTTTATGTGTGGAACACTCATACGGGCAAACTTGAGACAATACTGAAAGAGCACTCGTAAGTAATAATTTATTGAGAAAAGAGAGTGTTCTCGTTGTTGGAGTTTCATACCCAAAGGATGACAAACGAAACCCTGTCACTAAGTCTCGGCCGCCCATCTCATGAATCGTAGTAGGTAGAAAGTTGAAATTTTTTAAAATATCTATTGCCGTTACAATAACATTATAAATATAATCTAATATTTTCGAGCAAAATAATGTAATTTGCATTTATAAAACGGTACCCTTCACGGGGCAAGACCGCTTCGTAAATGAACATATGTATGTTTAATCTTAATTCTTAATAGATATTAATTTTTACCAGACCTTGATACGTCACTACAATATCCTTTAAATCCTTTCATAAGTAGTAGTATTTGTATATTAATTTGCTACTGCCACAACGTTGCTATATAATTACAACTCTGCCTACTTATATAATAAACATTGAAATCTTTATATTAATTTGTAGTCGAAGAAGTTCTTGCTGTTACTAAGGTAATACTGTAAGTATTACCTTAGTAACACTTAGTAACAGCACGAACTTCTTCTTTATGCGGTTGACCAAAAATATAATTATTATATCGCTCTACAAATTAAAATCACTAAGTCAAAAATTTCTTACTTTCTTCAAAGAAATCATAAAATGACATCTAATATTCCATTGACTATTAACTATCGTACTAAATCATTACTATACTGAAATTCTGCTGTAAAACTTATAATTCTGTATTAATAATAATAATAGTCATTTAATTAGACATCATAAGTATTACATAAATGTATAATATTTCTTCAATTGTATTGTTTTTTTATTTTCCAAAAGCCAAAGGACCTCCCCAAACATTTGTTAACAGACCTGTTCTTAGAAGTTCCGGTACGTGCAGCACCAGCTATATCTTTCCCCTCATCAAACCCTTTCCTCAAAAGTTTCCCTCTTTTTCTCCTGATCATGCTCGTCTACTAGTCCATTAAAATATTGTTTATTTTTTTTATATATGTATGTTGAGTAAATCTCTAAGTTATATGTGTATAATATTATATTTTTATTTTTTTTTTCTAAATTTGTTTCTGAACGATGGCCTCTGATACATATAATACATTTTTCTTATACTATTATTAGTATTCACTTTCTCCAAAAGTTTTGAAAATTATCATACCTTTAAACTATTGAAAAAACTATAAAATATTATAAGATTATTGTGTTTGTCTATTTTAATAGAGTTCATTTTGATTTACCATCTCGCAATTTATAAAAATACATCTATGAATTAGTGATGCGTAATTGATCACTCTTTTTATGAACTTACTTCTCTGAACTGTATTCGGTTAAAGAATCATTAATCAATTTGATCGCGCACAGATTGTCAAACAGTACCTAACGTTGAAGTGGTATGAATCAACTTTCAAATAAGCACACCGCTTTTTGTTATTCTTCGATTTATATCTTTGTGACAAAGTACGTGGTGTCAGTTATGCTGCTTCTGTACTTTGGCTTTCCTTGTTTGAATTGAACGATATTCTATAACGGTCCCTGGCACCAATAACTGTATAGGAAATCACGAAATGTCAGAACGAACAACACAGTTCAAATCCATGATACTCATGCTTCAGAGTTTGACCCATACGACATCAAATAAAGTTGCAGTTATTTCCGACCTTGAATTTAGAACTAAAATTGCCTGGCTCATGACATCGTTTAGTTTCCTCGTAACATTTCGCATGGACAATTGAAATCGTGAGGTCAACATTGGCTCGAGCTGTCTCACAATTGCAAATTTCTCTTTCCCACACGTAACAACCACTGCATATTTATTTAGTTTTAAGCCTTCCGTGTCTATGTTATTGTAGTCTAGTTAATAAAATATATTTATATTGTTGAACGGAAGTCGAAAGTAACATGAATTTATTCATCTATTTTTGTTTAAATTCGAAGCCATTTAGAGTCACTTTGATAAATACCATTATTTTCAATAGGCTTTTGTTAGGATGACAGCCGATTTTGCGAAATATCTATGAGGACGGCCATTGTATTGTGTGCCGGTGTACTACAATTGTACACTACATATAAACCCTTGTCATAAATGTTTGTGAGATCCTAACGCATCCAATGTCACAAATAAAACAAATAAAAAGAAACACATACATACATACATTTTATGCGTGTCTTTGCAATAGTTATAAAAAAAAACACACGTAAAAGTCACAAGTGTAAGTTTCCAATTCCTGCTTCGTAATCGTGCTCTCAGATGTCTGACGGCGGAAACGCTCCGTCACTTTATTGCTTAGCGCTGTCGAGTCTAATTCAATATGAACAAACGATAATACGGTTTTCTTAAGTTTACTTTCCGTTATACCGTTTAGAAATAAATTTCAGTTTTATCTTCTTCGTTAGTTACCTATTAAATTAGACGTAATATCGAAATTAAATGCACTTTACAATAAATGCAGATTAGGAATAAGGCGCATATTTCCTTTATTACTAGCATATTAATGAACAGTGCTTTTTGTACCCGACCAAGGGGCCGATTAATTTCATTAACACAGGTGTAATGAATTTAATATTAGAGAAATGGCGGCATTTTTATTGGTCTTAGAGCAACTAATCGACTCGTAGAGGTCCGTTATCCAAGTGAAAATTGGAATCTGTGTAGGGAGTCGCAAGTCATGTTCTGGCGTCGTTGGCTTTATCGTAAGAGGGAAATAAATGTTAACCCCAACCAGACACTAGCATTTTCTGGGTATTGAATTGAGCGCGTATAGCCTCTGAGATTCGCTTTAATATATAATGCTAAATAGATATAAGTAATGAAGGCTACAGAAATCAGCAGTCTTTTTATGTCAAAAAATTAACTTATCCTTATGTGTCCCGTTGTACTCACTAAAACAGCAGTTTAATTCCCATTTCTATAAACATTATTCATTGCACCAAGACAAACTGATACAGTGTAAGACCTGTGAAGGAAATTACCAACATCCACGACTTCGACAAATGCTTATTCCTGTCATTGCATACGTCACGATTAATTGACTGACCCCGACAGCTTATCGATGATGCCTAACGTTAAAGATATCAAACAGATAAACGAGAAAAAGTAATAAACGTAATGCGATTTCAACCATAGAAATATCAAATTTAATTGCTATTAAAAACCTGCCATTACCTGCGTCGTAATAAAATGAACAACGAGTTCTTATGCTCATTTCTGTTATATTATGGTTAAGTACCACCTCGCGTGCGGTGCAATTAACTCCACCTAACGATTTCCGTACGAGAAGTGATTCATTTGGACATTTATGAAGCAATTGTCTAATAAACCTTTCGAAAAACGGCGCGCAAATAAAATGCTCCATCTCTATAATGATGAACGCCAGAGCTTTACTATTGAACAAAACTAATCACGTTCATTGATTACGCGTAATAAAAACATAGTATATTTTCAATTTTAATACTTTTATTTGATCTGTGTTCTCGATTAAATAAAACGTCAATAAAATTCCAACGAAGCAGTTATTACGTCATTTGGAGAAGAAAAGCCTCAATTATTTTAGTAGAAGGTATTCTTAAATTACGTTAAAATGTTATTTGTAATTTTCTCCATTAAATCCAATTTGTCTACATAAACAATCTAGCTATTGCCCGTATTTTAATATTAGCTGAAAGTTCATGAAAACCGAATTATTATTGGCTCTGGTCAAAATTTATTTTTGTTGCGTGCATATTTACAATTTTTCCTAATTATTAATGTAATTCACAGTTATAGTATAACGTACATTATATATTTTTTTTCGTTATCAATATGTTATTATTTTCCAAATTTATACACTGCGAAAAAAATTGGGAAGCTCTGTTGTTGTCATATTCACCCTATATTATCTTAAAGTTATAAAACTTTTGAGAGTTGGTACATTTTCGAGCATCATTACTGAGTTATCGCGGTGCATGCTTTTTGTATAGGAAAGGCTATCGACCGCCGCGAATAGATTCTTGAAATTGCTTTATTGGGTAACCTGTTCCCGAACATAGTAGGCGTGTAATGCGGTTATGAATCAAGACGTGACTGGAATTAAATATATTATGCTTTCCGTATTTATAAACGGACGCGAAGGCAATATAAAACTGATTGGATTATACGTATTAAATGCATTTTCATGAGGCATAAATTAAAACTCTTGCTTTAATCCCGGTTTTAAAACTTTAAAGCAATCGCTTACGAATAATTTGATTATTTAACGTTAGTGTATGGATACGTTAGAAAATTTTAATCGGTTGGATAGTTTCTTTAGAGTTTAGACGTATTATGAAACCTTTAATTACCTCACTTTAATTTTATTTTATTTATGTTAAAAGTATGAGGACATATTTTTACAAACCACCAACAAATAATATTATTTTTTTTACCGACAACTCAGATTCTGTTCGACTTAGGCCGCTTCCCGGATCCTATATAGGATATTCTCCCGGGGCTCGTTATTCGCAACCAGGAGCGGTATGTGTAAACGAACCGAACCGAAGAACGGACGCTAATTCTTGTTTATGTGAGGCCACGCCTAATACCTCGTTAATCCTTATAGAGCCCCCGACAATCATAGCGGCAACATAAACAAAATTTATATTTGAAATTAAGCGGACCGTTTGACCGACCATCTATGATGTAGAAACGCGCTTAAGAGATTTCGAACATCTTGACCGCTTTCGTATCGCCTTACGCAGGCACCGCATTGTGGACCGCGCTGCGCTGGATTCTTTCTGTTACTTACTTTTTGTCGGCCGTATTAAACGGCCGTATATAAATAAAAGTCACGATGGGTATCTCTTAAGTGCCAGTGACACAGATTTAAGCGCCAGCATAATATTTGTAATGTACGTCCACATAACGCGTGATACCGTTCATAGTCACCTCGTACATTCCGAGAAACATAACGGTTCAAGCGGCTCCAACTCAAAATGCACCACTTTTGTAATAAAATATAGCATGTAGTTGGAGTGGTTTTATGACCCTATGAACTAAGATTTTGTCGCAACCTCTAGCCGACGTAACCGCCGCTCGTATACTGCGGACGGACACTAACACTGTCTCGAATAAAAAAAAAAATATTGTTGCGATAAGGTTGGTGCTGTGTTGCGAACTTGATTCATCAACTTTATCACAACGTCTCGTCTGTCAAGTCAGTTTCGTTCTTATAAAGATAGTCTAGTGAAGGTCCAAAGTTCAAACAGTTCGTGAGATGTAGTGTCTTTATATTTTCTAATCACGTTCCTAGGGTTTAACCTGTACTAAAGCAGCGCTACAGCGAATGCAGTAGGATGCCAATTACCGCTCCTGTTCGAACAGTGCGAGCTGCGGGGTGCTATCGTAGAAAGTGCCTCATCAATAAATTCTCCACTTCCTTACCAAACCGTAAAAGTCGCAGAGTAAATATTTAAATGAGCTTTCACTACTAATTTTAGTCAATTATTTACAAAAACGCATTGATTGCCAAAACGATTTACACTTAACGATCCGTGAATGTTCCAATTGCAATCTCAATCTATTTCTTCGTAAAGAGAATTGAAATGTAGTATTTTACTTTATTAACGATCGAATGTATTGTGTGAACTTAACTAGTAAAGAATTACAAAGTAATAGCAGTAAATCAATTCCTTTTATAGCAAATTTATTCCTTTTTTTTTTCTATATCACATACGACAATAATGTATACTTCTAACACTTGAGACATAAACCAAACAACGTAGCATCATTACAATTGAAAACAATGAGACATTAATCTGATAGCGCTTTGCTGTTTTATTAATAAAGTAAAAAATCAGTTTTCTCTTGAATTTACGCTAAGGATGAAAGTAGATCAGGTTTCTGGAATGTCCTATTCTCGTAACTAATTAAATGTTTCAATGCTTTAGGCTAGCATTCGACATACGATGTTATGAAATGTACTAGTTAATATTTTAAAATTAATAATTTAATGTTAATAATTTAATATTAATATAATTAATCATGTCGTAATTTCCATACGACTGCACCGATTTTGATCTAATTTTTTATTTGTTATTGAATTGATAGAGAATATTCTTGACTAACAGTAAAGGAAATCAATTTAAACATTTAAAGATTTATGTTATCATTTTTTAAATTTTAAACTAACAT
This sequence comes from Pharmacophagus antenor, assembly GCA_018245475.1. Lineage (NCBI taxonomy): Eukaryota > Metazoa > Arthropoda > Insecta > Lepidoptera > Papilionidae > Pharmacophagus > Pharmacophagus antenor. Next base: position 30,618 of record DWQX01000247.1, on the reverse strand, counting down.
TGTCAAAAATATTATCATAAAGCCTTACGCCATTTCCATTTTTTTTTATTTAAGATTAAAATGCTTAAGTATGATAGGATATGATTATGATTATTGCATTATTAGCAATTGAGCGGTTTACTACTAAGACTTTTTTTTTAAACAAACAGATATTTCTCCAACATAACATTCACCTAGTAGTAAATGAGTTAGAATTAGTTAATATATGTAATTACTACTAATGTTTGGCGATAGTATGCAATATAGAACCAAACAGCTAAATTGAGAAAGAAGAAAATTTTTTATATATTAAGGCTAAACGCAAAATTGCCTTTACAGAAAACCTTCAAAACTTATATATTCTATTAACATTACGTAGCGGGCTCGCAGATACGATAGGGGCGACACATTATAGTCAAAACATTATATTAACATTATACTAACTACAAACAAACCGTTCCTTGCTACGCAAGTGATTAGCACAAGTTATGGAGATAAGCTCTTGGTACATCTAAAATGTAAACACCGTACAATACTTTTCAAAACGGTCACTGCTTCTACGTAAAATTTGTTCTGGATTCTTTAATTTTATTTCATATTATCAGCCAAAACACGTCCACTGCAGGACAAAGGCCTCCCCCAAGGATCGCCACGACGAACGGCTCTGCGCTTTTCTCATCCAGTCTGTCCTAGCGACTTTGTTCAACTTGTCGGTGCATCTTGTGAGAGGTCTGCCTACTCTGCGTTTGCCAGCACGCGGTCGCTATTCGAGAACTTTTCGGCCCCAACGGCCATCTATTCTGCGAGCAATGTGCCCCGCCCACTGCCACTTTAGTCTGGCTATTCTGAGACCTATATCGGTAACCTTGGTCTTCTAGCATCTCCTCATTTCCGATTCGAACGCGTAAGGAAACTCCGAGCATAGCAGTCTCCATTGCCCTTTGGGTGATTTTGAGCCTTCTTATGAGGCCCATCGTGAGCGACCACGTTTCAATTTCGTATGTCACCACTGGCAACACACACTGGTCAAACACTTTCGTCTTGAGACTGCGGTATCTGAGGCGAAAATATCTTATGCAGCTTTCCGAAAGTTGCCCAGCCGAGTTAGATTCGACGATTAACCTCTTTCTCGATGTTGGACCTACCTAACTGGACTGTTTGTCCCAAGTATACATACTCGTCTACAACTTCGAGTGTAGTGTCTCCTACTTTTACTGGAGTGGGTAGTACATGAATGTTTGACATAATCTTCGTCTTGTCCATGTTCATTTTGAGTCCCACTTGACGTAAGACTACTAAGGTCATCGAGTATAGCGCCGAGATCATCCAGTGTCTCCGCCATGATTATAATATCGTCGGCAAATCGAAGGTGCGAAAGGTATTTGCCGTTAATGTTAATGCCATGTTCCCTCCAGTCCAGAGACTTGAACACGTCCTCCAAAGCTGCGGAAAACAGTTTCGGAGATATGACGTCTCCCTGAACCTTACACCTCGCTGAAGTGGAATGGTAAGCCCATTCTGAAGACGGACGGGCTTGGTGGCGTTTTCGTATAAGCTCTTTAACACTTCTATGTACCGATGGTACCGATAGTCAACTTGGCACCGCTGGAGAGATCGTAGCACTGCCCAGTTTTCGATCAAATCAAAGGCTTTTTCATAGTCTACGCTAAGCATAGAGACAGATTACACTCCTCGGTCTTCTGTACGACCTGCCGCAGTGTATGTATATGGTCTATGGTACTAAAGCCTTTACGGAAACCGGCTTATTCGGAAGGCTGGAAGTCGTTTAGCCTGTGTGCGAGACGATTCGTGATAACTCTGGAAAACAGCTTACAAACATGCCTCAGAAGTGAGATGGGTCTGTAGTTCTTCAGTAGAGTTTTATCACCCATCTTGTAGAAGAGCACCACCACACTTCTGTGCCATGCCTGGGGCGTTTTGTCCTCAATGATGACAAAATTAAACATCTTCTGAAGAGCTTTCAGTATCGGTTTTTCACAGGCTTTAAGAAGCTCTGTTATTTCGTCATCTCCCGGCGCCTTGCTGTTTTTGAGCTGTTTAAGAGCCATACTAATCTCGTACAGGTTAACGTCCGGAATGTCTACGGTATAGTGTCGGGTTAGTTTAGCTCTTGGGTCTTTTGCCATATTGCTGACAGGTTGTGCCGATGTGAATAATTGTCCGTAGAACATCTGGATTTCCCTTAAGAGCTCAGGTTTGGGGAACAAGATCCTACCGTCCTGAGTCTTGAGTTTAGTCAACTGGCTTTGCCCAATTGACAGATCCCTCGCGTGTTCTATTTTCTATATTATATTTTATTGTTGTCATGTCTTATTCCTATTAATTGTTTTACATACTACATTTTTGCAGTACTTTAAGAATGTGTCTCGGCTACTATCCTCACCCATAAAAGACGCGATGTTCCATTCACTGATTTCATTCCCTAATATACATTCACACTCCCAACGCTCTCTTCCATACACGGGACAGCGGATTAATAGATGGGACACGGTCTGGTCCACCCCGGGATCGCAAGTGCACGCGGGACTCTCCTTGCACTTGAACCTGTGTAGGTATGCGGAGAATCCCCCGTGACCCGTGAGCATTTGGACCAGACACGTGTCTAACTCCATCTTGCGGAGTATGCGGTAGGCTGACGCGGCGTCCGGGAAAAACATCGGCGTTGTCGAAGCCGTAGTCCCTTTCACATAGCGCCTGTTCCATTCCTCAAGCGTGTTCAGCCTAAGCTGTCGCTTGATGAACGAGACAGGACCGTCCTCATCGTTTGGAGACTGCATGATCTACATTATAAGCACAAACGTGACTCCTTTATCGCTATACTGTAATAAGAATGACCAAAAGCCCGCGCGAAGCAAACCTCAGAACCCTAACAGATTCTACCACAATGGCTGAGGTAAGACCCCTATTCTCTCCACCCACGGCTTTTTTTAGCACTGGCTCTGCGTGTCATACAATATGATTTCACTCAACGAGGTATTTTCTAGAACCTATTTACCATGTTATAGCAGAAATGCCTGTACGTGTATTTAAGAAACGCTTTCTGAACAACAGTACAATATGCGAACAAGAAATTGGCGCACACTATTTCTTCATCGTTGTACAACCGCCACTGCGGCTTTGATTTTGGTTTTGTGTAACAGAGTTCCTGATCCAATTCCGCGGCTATGTTAGTGGAGTATGATGGTAGGCTTTTAGTTCTAGAAAGATCTGACGATGACTATGAATATAACGTATTAACTTACCATCTTTGTTGGCTTCCAGCTTTTCGGGCTGAAATTAAATAATGTATATTTAAATACAATGAAACTGACAATGACAATTATAAGAGCAAATAAAAATTAGTTGCGAATGTTGAAACGAGATTTAATTGCTCAACTTATGCATATAACGACTAAATAAAAAAAGTAATTTTAATAACTTTTTTGTATCATAGCTACATAGTTAAAAAGTCCGCCAAACTGTTTGACCACATGGACCAGCAAATTCATCATTTAAATCCCGTGGACCACTGGATTTTTTAAGTGTTTAATGTATTTATAGGAAAAAAAGGAGAATAACACGTCCAAGTATCTATAAAGTTTTTATAACTTTTCACGTACCTGTACGAATACAATTACGTTTCAAATAATCTTAATACAGCGTGATGAGTAAGTATATTCCACATTTTTCTGCGGACAATGGAAATTCTTGCGCGGACCACCACTTTGGAGATTGCGGCTCCAAAATATACCTTTTTTCCACTTAATGTCAATCCAGAAATAATCGTGTATTATCTATGATAGCGTTACTTTTCAATGCATCGATTGGTTGATGCTTTGACGATTCATAAACTGTTACTTAAAAATATCATGTCATAAACTTTTAAGCATAATTCACATACCAGATCTTCTATGCTCGGCTTGTAGTATTTGGTGTTAAGTTCCTTTTCGCTCTGAGCTCCAGGCAAAATTGTATTAGCTATAAAAAATGTTTTATACAGCTTGTTATTTGTAAATACGTTAAATATGGGATTAAAAATGCAAAAAGTCTCGATACGATTAACAATTTTGTCTGTAACATTGTTAACTTTGGATCTTACCTCGTGCTCGATGCATATTATATTGTAAGTACTACATAACGTTCTTGACAACGTGGATATTGTACAATTTTGTTGTTTGATCGCATTAGATATAAGAATTATGATCTGTTATCCCATTAATTTCACTCCGCCTTGAGTGCAACTGTCGCGATAACAAAAACGCTACGGCGTTACTTACACTGACGCTCTCCATCAATAAGGACTTGCCATTTAAATATACATACCGCGGATGCATTGGCAGCTTTTGTGAAATTATTATGGAACAAAAGGAGGCTGCTAAGTGGAAACGGTAGAATAGTGAACTACGCGAAGACGCGAGAATGGTGTTCCTTCACCAATAAGGTGTCAGGTATTGGTGGTTAGGGTGGTGTTTCCTAACGCTCGTAAAAGACCATAACTTAACTTTCGAGTCCTTAAACAACTACACATAAAAGCCGATGAACCCGGCTTACTGTATTTAAATAACGGGTCCCGATGCCTCTCATTACTCTCTGAGGCTGTGCATGTGCATGCATTCAGTGGGTTATATTCCCATATAAGCTTATATTCTTCCAGAAGCAAAGTATCTTAAGAATATCTGATTGCGTCCTTGACGCAGTGGTTTACTTGCCTTGTAACGCGGGAGTTCTGGGTTCAATTCCTAGGCCACAGGTGTAATGGAGTTTGGATGGTAGTAGGGTTTTTCAATTCCGCCTGGCTAGCTACCACACTCAATGTCAATCTGCCGCCATAACAGCATTCCTTTGCTTCGGCAATCATACATGTGAGAGCTAGATCATTCTGGGCGAACACACTTCATTACCTAAGACCTTGCTGTCACGTAAAATTAGGTGCAATCGAGGTCAAACGTTAGCTCATAACCGATGAAAAAAAAAGTTCGCCTCTTCCGATAAAAGAAAAGGCACGCCGCCGCTTACACCCCGTCCGGGCCCACACGGATTCGCGGTAGTTGACGCGACGCGCGGGGCGACGCCGCTTGCCGCGCCCGCGCCGCGTCGACAGCGCGCGCGACTCGCTCGACAGCCGCCGCGCCACCCGGTGGTACAGGCACCTTGACGACGCGTTCGATACCTAGCACCATAGCCCGCTCGCTTTTTATCTATTCAACCAAAGGTTTTTTAAAGCTAATGTAACGACAATATGTCGTCAGTTAGCTGTTAGTTAGGTGGATGTATGTGATAATCCCCTTGGCGCATGGGTTTACCACTTGCATAGTAACATGGAGGTCCCATGAACCTTGTCTGATGTCCCCTCTTAGTTTTCGGTGCCACATCAGCGGTGAAGTCTAGACATGTGGCGATAATGTTTATGATGAATGAAATGATGTATATGAAATCCTAAATGTCAATCTGTCGCCATAACAGCATTGCCATGTTTCCACAGATACAAATGAGAGATCCAAAGTATTCTGAGCTAGCGCACTTCAATTTCTACCGCCCCATTATCACCTAACAATAGGTGTGAATTGTCCACAAATGTAAGGTCATTGTCAATAAAAAAGTTTACCTATAATATAGTTTACATATATAGATTACATACTAAGATGTGCTTGTCGCCCTACGACATGGGGGTCTCAATAAAAACGCTATTCTTGCAGTTTGTTGTGTTATTTTTCTATTTTATAGAAGTCCTAAATCTAACGTAATTACTCGTATTAAAGATATTCCAAAAATCCACTAAAGAGTGAAGTAAACCAATAAGAAACTTTATAAACACATGACAAACTTAAACAACAAATATACAAGACTAACACATTCATATAAGATGTTACATACACCTATAATTTCAACCGATTTATGATAGGACAAATTTAGAAGTACAAAACGAATTTTTACTTTTAAAATTATCAACGACAGACCCAACTTCGAAATTTGCTCGAGACCTTATGTCTCTTTTGGTTAGATGTATCTTACAATAATTATCAATAAGTTTTATTTCCTATATAGGCTGGTCATACTTATAGTAAAATATAGTCTTCCAGCTGCTATGTGTCGTGTTATCTAGCATTTTGATAGACACCAACGTACACTCGCCATTGAAACATGATATGTTACGCCTCATTGGTCACGCGTTTCTTGAAACCTTGAAAGCTGACTACATCACTGCCCTTAGCTACGCACCAGTTCGCATTGCATATCGTCTATCTCATCTTCCATGATGTCCAGCTCGTCCGTATCCTTAGCTGGCACTATTAGCAGCTTGGTTTCCGGACACGTGCTGGACACAAGCAGCTGCGAAGACTTCGGGAACACCAGTCTATGCGCTGTCCTAGACCGCATAAGTATTTAAATTTACCTCTTCTTTATACAAAAATATTGATATAAGTATTAATCCAGGTACTACAATTGCCTTATCTAAATAAACAGCTGTACAGAAAGCACTTGTCTTAATTATTACTGGGTAAGAGAACAAAAATTAAGTTTTATTTCAGATATGTCTTTTTAATAAATGCATGGATAAACACGAGGAATCAGAAGCAACGAGATCGGCCCCCTACAACATAAAGGCTTCGTTAAAAACTTGGCTTGACTGGCCCATTTGTGTAACGGTAATAACTCTACTTTTTACACCAGGGGTCGCAGGTTAGATTTCCGTTCGGGACAAACATTTATGTGATGAACGTCTGTGTTTGTTCTGTCTGGTGGTTTATCTATATTTAAGTATTTATTTTAAAATATCAATGTATGTATATCGATCTCTGATAACCCATACTACAGATTCTGCTTCGCTATCTTGGGATCAGAGTACTATGTGCGATATGTCTCACATATTTAGGTCTATTAAAAGGGATTACGCAAAACTATCCGTTCCAATTTATAATTAATATGCTTTTTTTTTATATTAAGGTTGGACTTTTGCCTTAATGTCGTTGAACTTAAGTAATACCATCGAAAATAATTTCGCACATTTCAGAAGATATAGAAATACTATATTAACTTTAAATGGACGGCGGAGATGAAACATGACTTACCTCGGTATATAGCACGGCGGCTGGAACACCTCTCTGGTAGCCATATCCTGACAAATTCCGTCTATAAGTACTATGTCTTCCATCAGTTCGTTAACCACAAACACCTAAGATGCAAAATTTATTATACAAAGAGTAATAATAAATCATAAGTTTGTTTTATAGAAAAACTGTGAAGTGGGTTTGGTTTCTCAAGGTTCTTAATTTTTTTAAACAATCTAAACAGCATCTGAAAATTCAAATTCCGTAGGTCAGAAGAGTTCAAAATTCATACAAATAAGTTATATAAAAAAGATTATTATTCTCAGGTTATTAAAACAAAATAATGCGTGATACGGTGGCTACTCTTATGAAATCAGCTTTAGGGTCACCGCATTTGCGGGCCCTGTCACCGAAGAAGTTATAAAAGTCGTCAAAAAGACTAACAGTGCGAACATCAATTGCATCCAAATGAAAAAAGCTCTCATCATCTGAAGAGGTATGTCAACGTTTTATTATACCAAGCTGAAGAAACAATTTTTTTCCAAGCAATTTCCTAAAAATAAATAAAGTACTTTTTTATGTTTTTTATGATTCATAACAAGTGCAAAATGACGTCATTTTGTAATAATCACGAACGCTCTGCCAAAGGGGATACGATGAAAATAAAATGATTGAAGTATTATAAAACACCTTAAATGCCTTGAGACAGGGTACGAAGGCATGCTCTAGCCTCATGCTGAGCTTTTCTACGGACCAGCCGTGGTACGCGGGCACACTGGGCAGGACCATCAGGGATAACTTGATGCCAATCTCGCGCCACATGGCCGCTTCTAAACTGAGCCAATTAAAAAAAAGGATTTATGGTTGCTGGTTAAAAAAGTAATAGACAAACGTCCTTTCGCTGTTAATATACACCAGAGGTTCCTAAAATTTTATTTTCTCGTAGACCACTTTCAAAGTTATACTGTTTTCGGTAGCCCCACTGTAACTATAATTCTACTATATTACCAAAAAAAATGTCACGGTCATGTTCCAACCTTAAATTCGAAGTCGTAAAAATAACAACAAAAACAGCACATTTTCTTGTGTACTATGTATTAAAATAATGCATATATACTTACAATGATTAACAAAAAACATTGATAACGTGCCTATCTACAATCGATAAAACATCCACAATCAACTCTAAAATGCATATCACCTATTTAAAAGTAATAATCGTCATATTAATGAAACTGATGTATTTGATGAATTGACAACAAATTGTCAGTCTTTAGTTGTAGCCTTGTGTAGCCCCATTCTATTTCACGGCCACGTGGACTACCGTCTCGTCTCCCTTGGACCCTTGAGTGTTCATCTGGACCTCTTTGGGAACCTCTGATATAGATATTAGCAGTATTAACAGAAAATAGTTATGTGTTTTAGTTGTGACCAAAATTCATCGTTTTTCTTTGTATGCACTAGGTTATTGGTGCATCTTATATCTAGTATGTATCTAGCATGAATGAGTATAATTAATTTTCGATAATGCTACTTATGGGTAAATTTTGAATATCGTTACCCCATGACAGGGTGGGGGGCGAGGTTAAAGGCCTCTCTGACGACGGGCATCTTGACGTAATAAGCCTGCACAGCGGTGTCGCAGCGCACGCTATAGTTGTATGGGCGATTTGTTAACACCTGAAGTGAAAATGTAAATTAAAAGAAATCCTATATCCTCGGACTTTATATGTCCTTTGATCACTTTCTAGGTACCAGAGCAGAAGTTACTATTGCCGCCATATTGTGAAAAGGCTTTGAGAGCATTATAATCTTGTTTTTATTAGCTACTAATTAAAAAAGTTGTAATTAGAAAACAACTCACGCCTAACACTCCAACAGCGTTTCCCGATACTATATAATCTTGACTTGGTTCGTTAAACTTTAAATCAGTTAGAAATTCATAGTTCGGTATCGCTTCGTCTAACTCATCTTCCGGTGGCTCGTATGTCGCTTCCAGAAGGCCCGATACAAGGATATACAAACCTTTGGGCTCGTCGCCTTAAAATAATACAAACTCTTTTATGATTATAATAAATAAAACTTATAATCAGTAGTGTTGTAGGGCAGCCCAGAATACTTAAATACACATTTACGTAATAAAACATTAATACTTGATATGATTTTTCTCTTTTTTTATATCTACAGACGTGTCAAGATTTTTTTTATCAGATATGGACTAACACTTGGCTTCGATTTCACCTGGTATTAAGTGATAATGAGGCCGTAGATTATAAAGGGTGTTAACCAAGAATACTTCTGGCTCTCACATGTATGGCTACCGGAAAACAGCAGTGCTGTTATGGCGGTAGAGAGACATTGAGAGTGGTACCTAGCCAGGCAGGTTTAAAGAACCCGACCATCATCCAGACTTCACAACTCCTGTGGCCCGGGATTCGAAACCGGGTCCTCCGCATTACAAGGAAAGTTGGTAAACCACTGCGCCACGGAGTAGCTATACCAAGATTTTTTTCTCTCTTTATTCTGACATAGACAGTAATTTTTACAGCATTATACACAAACTTAAATATATAATTATAGACAATGAGTGTGCAAATGAAAGTACTCGAGCCAATGGAAAATAAAAAAAAACTAACTATGAAATAATTTATGAGCAATGTCATTAATATAGAGAAGATAATTTAACTACTTGGGTTTCATTATTATACCCAAATAGTGAATTATGGAACAGGTTGAAATCATTGAAAAATTTATTATAATTATCAATGGACATTGGGAAAAAAACTTTATGTTGTAAAATTATTAAACAAAACCATTTGATTTATATATTGGTACTGTCACAATTAAATATAACCAATTCTCAAGATAGTTAATTCAATAGACAAAATGCTATTAAAATTAGTTTATAACATTAAAATAAAGTTAATAATAATGAAAGACGCAGTGATTTAATTTTACGATAAAGTAAAGATGAATAAGTTCTGAGACATGGTCATTATCACTGAACGTCTTCAATCGATCGATATTGAGCTCAAGGTGAAAAATCAAAGACTTGCAGTTACGTAAATGATAACATAGTGCGGCATATCAATATGAATCAACGTGTGTAATATGCGACAGAGTTCTACCGCGAGATATGAGGACGTCGCCGTAATTGTAATTCAATATTTCAGAATTTTCTAGAAAAAAATCAGCAATTCTTTCGCTGCCTTGAAGCCATGATATCGCGCGCAGTTGTGTCTGGAAGGATAAAATGAAAATTACTTAGACAAACAGATGTAACTATAGTCTCTTCACTGTAAGACTTTCTAATAGATATTTTTAACACTGCACACGGAACCCTTTGGTACTTTGCTTACCGTGACTTGTATTTAGAAACTATTATTTTGTCTATTTCAAGTGAGCGGGCGTTAGTTAGCTAAGGGAGTTAGAAAAACTATGCCACAATCCAGTCTCCACTACTCTTGTAGCCTGGGAATCGAATCCGGCACCGCGTTAGACCGAAAGCAGGAAAACCACTGCGCTACGGAGGCAGTCGGCTATAACAAACATGAAACCAGTTTTGAACTTGGTTTGAAATGCTTTATATTCGACGAATACATTACCTCTGGTGTGGAAGGGGCCACGAGGCTACCTTTATGTCGACACATCTGTACTTTTTCCTGTATTGCGTTTAGTAACATACGATATTCCATTTCATCTAGAAATCCTAAAAAGGTAAGGTCTTGTCATATTCTATCGTTATATATATCGGCTATGGGTTAGCAATTAATTACGATTTCAGATTATGTTAAGTGATATGGAGACCGTAGATGTTAGAAGACAACGATACTGTTTTTGGGGCAGGTTGACATTGAGCGTGATAGCTGTCCAGGCGAGTTCGAAAAAACCCTGTCATCAATCACTCTCAGCACTCCACTACTAATGTAGCTCGTGAATAGAATAGACTCTGATAATTGCACTTTACAAGGCAAGCTGTAAACCTCTGCGTTGCGGAGGTAGTCAGAGTTAATTGAGAGGAAGTGGTTTTCATTGATCTTTATAGAACTTTGCGAATATACATATCTCTGCTTAGCCTGTATACCTACATAAACCTACAGAAAGTGATATACCAAAAATAAACAGATGGATAAAGTACGTTATTCGTGATATACGATTACATTAAAACTAGAAAACTCAGGTATCAATACTATTAAAGAAATCGCTCTTGCATTTCATCTAAGTGCGACAACAATATATACTGCAAACGGCTTAATTTGGAATTTTATTTTTACTTTAATTGTTCTATATGGAATATGTGGCAAGTAATTATGATTAATGATATAATTAATAATCTTTAATATTGTCATTTGAGAGTATTGATACAGAAGCTTGTGAAAATATTTAAAGTTCTCCTTTATCAAAAACTTTTTATAGTGGGCATCAACACAAATTTGTATTAACCTTCCTCTTTCAACTGCATGGTGTCTAAGATCATAATGTTCAACGTGGATGTGGTCGCTTGGCGTGTCTTCACTGTAATGGCGGTCCAGGGCCTGTCGCGCTGCAGCAAGCCCAGCTGCCTGGTCACTGTTAATCTGCCAATAAAATAAAATCTGATTTGCTAATTTCTGCTTTGTTTAATCGCAAATACTACGACTAAAATACAATGTCGTCGTGTTTTGCCGCTACACGTGGCTTCCTCAGGATATACGAGTATTGCGGGTTCGACACCGCGACGACGAACCTACTTTAGTCGTAGTGTTTGCGATAAAACAAAACGGAAATTAAAAAATAAATTTTTAATTTACCTATTCATGGAGTTACGCAAAGTAACGATTGAATCAATAAATCATATCAATCTGGCAATATTTGTATATCTCTTTCTCTTTCAACCAATAGTTATCCTTTCACGACATAATATTAATCTACCTGTTGTAATATCCACTTTTTAATTGTTTGATTTACTGTATAAGGCATATAGTCTATAAAACAGTCATATTAGTAACACGAAGGTCCCAGGTTCGATTCCGTGGACATATGAGTAAGTAGATTCTGGATGCTTTTAGTGTTTCTTCGAACCCGCCTGACAAGCTGACACCGTCAACGTCAATCTGCCGCCATAGCGACATTAATGTGTTCCGGCAGCCAAACATGTGAGAGCCAGAGTATTCTGGACGAAAAAAGTTTCACCATCTACGGCCTTATTGGCATTTAATAAGATATATTAAATGTGTCGTGTTAACTCATTGCCAATAAAAAAAAATATCTACTAGTACTAAGCATACGAAATAATCGACGATGTTATTTGATCAACTGTTATGTCTATTGAAGAAATAAATATAACCACTAAACTGGAGATCAATACAAGTATAAAAAAAGGAAAACCCCAATTCAACATTCTTGTCAGTTCTTTTCATTAAATAGCGTGTTCGCGAACTGAGTAAATAAATTTATGATGAAATTTCGTATTTGCATATGAATTTGACGTTTGAAAAAACCTGTCTGCTTCTAATCTATTATTAAGCTTTTCTTGAATCTGCATATTGTCAACCAATTGTGGCAGTAAGCTGCATACTTCTTGCTCAGCAGTCACAAACCCCTGAAAAGAGACACCCACCTTAGAGCAAATGTAATTATCGGAAACACCAACCACCCATTTGTGCTAAATATCAAAATTAAAAAAAAAAAACAAATTTATGCTAATAATATCAAAATTTTCAACATAAATCTATGAAGATTAAAATTAAAATTGCAATCTAGCCGATTTGAATTAAATAATAAACAGGAAAAATAAAAAAAAATTAAATATATATATTTCACCCATACAAAGCTAAATTTGATTAATGAATTAATATTTGAAAACCGTTTGAATATCATCGCCCACTGTCGCCCACAATAAGTTTAAAAAAAATGTCTTTGAACTTGAATGGATGAGGAAGAAGTATTTTATTAACGATTGAAAATTGTAACAAGACAAATATATTGCGAGAATGTAAACAAATAGTAAATTTAAAAATGGGAGAGTTTGTGGAAATTCAAAAATAATTACCCTAAAAGCACACAGGAATTTATTTGATGTCTAATAGCCAAAATACCTTTATTGAAACATTCATTAGTTGTGTTATTTGTTCATTATTCATATTCATACATTGTGAATAATTGAATAAATAATACTAACTTTGCCAACGTCATAGCCAAATGCCAGTTGTATGTCAATCATTCTATCAATGTATGCCATTATCTTCGGAACCGAGACCCTGGGAAACGAAAGGTTAACTAATTGCATTCACAAAGACTAGGTAAAACTTTGAATTTAGTAACTAAAATTGAAGTAATTTAAATACAAATATTGTCATGCATAATGTACTGACTACAGTCTGTAGTCACCTTAACTTCATGGTATTAAGTAATTATGAGACCGAAGATAGAAGTGAGATAGTGAAGCTTCCAAAATACTTCAGCTGTATAAATTTGACTTTTAGGGCACAGCAACGTTATTATGGCGTCAGATTGACAATAAGACCGTAGATGGCATTGCGGTTTCGATAAAACCACAATTCAAAAACCTCTAATTATATAAGCGGTTCAATTATTTAGGTGAACCACTCCTCCGTGTTAAGGACTACTAGAAGTGCTAGGACTCTGGAAGAGACTGCTTTCAGCACTAAGACCGCCTTTTACACTGCTAACGTATTCTTTTACTTCGTTCTATTTGTAACACTTACTTTCTTTTATTTTGTTTCATGTGTATTTTATTTTTGTTATGCAATAAAGACTATTCTATTCTATTCTAAGTGATTAGAGGTTCCCCGGTTGTGTACCGAATGGCGATTTCGCGATTCCTCCAAACGCTAAGGATGTACAACCGAGTGAGTTTTAGTGGGTAACAATCCCTGACTTCCTCCCAGAGGACAGGGTATCCTTCGAAGATTTTCCCCCGATACCAATCGTAACAGGAAACATTCACAAAAGAATTATTTAATTACCTAGCCAACTTGCACAAACGGAGAAAGCGTAGAGTTCTTAGTAGTTTTGTGGCAGTAAGCAAACTGGAATTAAAGTTACTCCATTTGTTCCAAGAAGTCAACGCATCGAGAATGTCTAACATCAAATCTACAGTTGTAAGAGAAAAAATATCACGAGTAAACATTTACATGTAATAAAATTACATAAATTGATAATACTATTTCGTCTAAAACTAAACTAAAATACTAAACTCTTTGTGGGTTAAGATCGCTTATGTACATTTCTCCTATGTGTATGTGTGAATGTAAAATATCTTGTTGTATGTTCAATAAAGATTTAAGGAAAAGAAAATTATAAGCAAAAAAAAACTACTTTTAAGTGAAATTATATTACTAGTGCATAGTCAATCTGATCTCATTTGATACCTAGAATTTTTTCATACAAATTATTATTTGACGAATTGAAAGAGTGCCGCACCCGAAAAGAGAAGCATCAAATGGACCACAATAATAGTCAAAAATTTCATAAAAAAATTGTTACTTTTAGTACATTTAGTATAAAGAATTAACTAAAATAAATTCATATTCAATTTTATTTTTATAATTTAGTGTATTAAAATAATATTTATTGCTGTAATATTAACTAGCCAAAATATTTATAATTTACAAAAACATGGATTGTATCATCTGAACTAAACATCAACAATGGGCATGTTCAGTAACAGTGTAAGGTTATGTAAGGTGTGTGTACGTGACTGTCGGAACGCAGTAACACTGTTATGGCGATAGGTTGAGATTGAAGGTGGTAGTTAACCAGACAGGGTCAAAAAAATCCTATCACCATGCTGACTCCGCTACTCATCAATCAAACTATTTATTTTTAAAAAATATAGACTCATGCGTTTTACTGTCATAGACCACATATTACCCCTTACCATAAATGGGTCGTGGTCAGTCTTTAACCTGTTATTTAAAAAAGGTACTCTGTTTCATAATATATGCAGCTATATATACCAACCTCCGGTTGCCATTACAATTATTATAAAGTCCAATTTGTTCCAATGCGACTTGAAGTAACCGTGTAGTCCCAAGCCCATCATTTTAATTATCATCTCTAACACGTAAATTATGTAGAAGAATCTGTAAATAACATCATAGCCTAACTATTCTTCAAAAACCATATTTGTAAATGAATAATTATTATTTTAAAAATAATAATTAATACACATCACATATTTAACAAACTTTTATTTGTCAACAAATATAGAAATCAACTCACAAATTCAAAGCCTTAATAACGTAGATGGCGCTAGTACTTGGCGACCTCATTGTCACCTCGCATAATATAACGGGCGTGTTGCACAGTATCATGATATATATGAAGCTGTCGAACCATATGTTGGACACCATACGATAGGCCAACCGACGCCAACGGTTGTGGGGCATCTGGACATTGGCCGCCTCCGGTGTCATCATCTTAACAAGTTTACGACGAAGCCATACCGCGTGCGCCTTGAGGCAAACGTTTTATATTAATGAACGCGATTTGATTAATCCTTAAATGTATGATTTTATTCCAAGTAACAGAAATTTGTCACCCACCACATTTATGACGTAATATATCTATATATGTGTGTGTAATAAGTAGTAGATAATAAGGTAAAATTACTTTAGGCCTCCACAAACTTCCCAACAGCTCGAGATTAACTCTGCCATCATCCGAGTCAGCCGCCACTTCAACTGCCTGAACCAGGGTCCTCACACCGTCCTTGCTAATTTTCCCATGCTCATACTGGCGCCAGTAAGATATTTTCATAGCTTTTAGAACGCGCTGATTTGCCTCTCTACATTTTGTACGCTATGTTAGATAAAGATAAAAACAATATCGAACGTTCTAAAAAAATGCTAAGAATACGCAATAACACCATATCCTTTATATTACAATATGGTTATTTTTTCAAGTACATAAATTTAAAAGTAGGTTTTATTATTAAAGTATGTAATACTTAAAAAAATAGTAAATATGTTAGAAATGTGTGTTTAAAAATACTAATTTCAGTTGTCAAAATTTTGCAACTACCTTTTGTTTTTGATACGGTCAGTATTAATTATCCATTTAAAATGTTTAATTCATATATAACGTTTAAATTTTAAAAGAAACTTAAGAACATTTCTAAAAGTAGATTTATTTTTTTAAATAAGTCAGCCTTACATAATTTTTCGGTATAATAGTGTCAGTAGTAAATGACACGTTAGTTATAACATGAAATATTACCGCATCATCTCCGCGAACTCTTTCTTGGTCGGTTCGTTTGGTATTTCCCTTTCACAATCCGGGCAAGTGGTGTAATGGTAACCCATGTAAGTATCGTCTTCGGTGTCATCGTCGTGCTTCGACATTTGAATCTGATATGGATGTTTGATTGTTGTACCTTTTACAAAATAATAATCGAAAATATATAACATTTTAAAATCGAGGAGAAATTTATAGAATGTTTCAAGTCTCATTCAACCGTGTTCCTTATAGTATTATCACTATTTAATTTAGCAAAGAATCCAGATACGTAAAAAGAAATTACATTACAGTTAATATTAATTTTATGGGTTAATAAAAATAATATATATTATTTTCTATAAAGTCCTGTCTTGAAGACAGTGTGGTGCTTTTGTCAGCTTATTACTTTACCCCTCACAGGAATGTTGTCATTTAAATTAAAAATTATACTATTTCATTTTTTATTAAAAGAAATTTGGTACGTTAACAAACTAGTAGATATTTTTATGGCGGTTTGAATAGACGTTATTCATTCTAGCTCATGAAGACTTTTGTTTTTATACATAGTTTGTCTTAACTTATATCAGGTAAATTCACATAATGGTAATATTTTTAAAATTTAAATCATTCGATGTACCTATACCGTAAGCTCAATATTAAAACATACAAATAATTTAAATTCGAAAACCTGCTTCAACAAGGTCCCAATTAGCATCCGCCAAGAACTTATCCATCTTCAGCATGGAAATGCAACGGTCCCTCGTCAACATGATGCGTTTGACACAATTAGTCATGTTCGCCTTCTTGGCCAGCGAGATCTCGGCCAATCCTAACATCTTGAGAACCTTAGTCATGGTTGTGGCGTTGATAAGTAAAGACAGGAGAACAAGTCCAGCAGTTTGAATGATAAATATCTAAAAAAGGTAATAATTATATGTGTATTTTTCATATATACTTAAAAACAGGGTAATAGCGCTTTAGTTTAGATAAGTAAGTCATCAATTATAACGTACCTCACCAGCATCAGCGACTCCTGGAGTCTGTAGCACAATTAGTGCTAGACACAAGGACAGAGGTCCCCTTAACCCGCCCCATACACAAGCCATGGAGTGCTGCCAAGATATTCCGTAGCCTATATGTCTAAGTATCGGTGTCATCGCGGAATATACCATGAGCCTAGAGCAGTAGGCCGTCGAATACGTCACGAATATTAGAGAAACTTGACGGACGCTCATGACGTAGCTGACCTTCTCGAAGATAACGACTCCGACCATCGTAAATACCAGAGTGTTGGCCGCGTGCGAGAGTATGCTCCAGAAATGTGAGACGACTTGTTCAATATCTCCCGCCACTGAAGACTTTCTTTTGCTGACTATCACACCAGCTATAACCGTACCAAGCAATCCGGATACGTAAAAGAATTTCTCACCAACGTAATAAGTTAGATATGCTCCAGCTAGTGTCACTGTGACAGCGCATAACAGATCGTTATATGTTACCGACAACAAAGCGGCCGTTATTCTCCCCATAGCCACGCCTAAAATAATTCCACCGCCCGCAAATCTTAAAAGGAGTAGGGCTATTTGTGACGCTTCCGTGAGAGCCATGGCTAAATACCCAAACATGGCTGTAAACTCTATCATGGTCGTCGCGTCTCCTATCAACCCTTCTCCTAGCAACAACACACTTATATACTTCCCTTTAGACATCTCCTTCAATTGCTTTACAACTTCACTGGGATATATTGGCGCGCATACCACGCCAAATAAAACCGCAGTGGCGAAGTTCCATGACGATTCTATTAAGTAATACGCCATGAATGCCAACATAAGGGAAGTTAACAGAGTACCGAGTGCGCCTACAAGTAATATCTGAGGAAAACTCTTCCAGAAGGAGTGAGAATCGACGGCATAGGATGTGCTGAACGCTAATACGGGTAGGAAAGCTATTAGGAGAACGTCTATGTCAATGTAACAAACTTCCACGAAGGGCTTGAATGACGGGTACCTGTTCGCACAGAATCCAGCAATGCCACCAAGTGAGAACATGATCACCCTGTAGGGTAGAACGAAACTGGTCCACAGCAAAACTGCCCTTACAACCACGCCGATTAGCAAAGTCATGAATATGAAGAGGAAGGTCAAGGAAGTTGGGTACGCTAGACGCGGGCGTGATGGATCGTCGAATTTGATATCATCAATTTGGTTTGCTGTACCATATAATTCTGTCAAATTTGTTCCATTTAAACATAGGACTGATTTAAAATCCAGTAAAAAAGTTACAATTATCAAAAGAACCGTCATCTTGATGACTTATTTAACAGTCATGGCCCAATGGTTTTATTCGATTGAATAAAACGCCACTTACTCTCAAACATGGACATGACGTCATTAATTCATAGACCTTTTATGTATCTTACAAGAATATATTACTGGCTTAATGCTTATAGTTGTACCGAACCACCTTATAGCTTCTTTTGTATCAGCAATTTGGTAACACGACCGCAATTTTACACGATGTTCAGTGACAATGAGGACTTAGAAGATTAAGCGTGTTTGCCCAAAGTACTGATATCCTCCAGAATTAAAAATAAATGTAAACTGTGTAACATTTAGTTATTGAGGTTTTAGGAAAATAAAATATTGATTTAATAATTTTATTTTACTTTTTTTATATAAATTCAGCTTCAAGCGCAGTACATAAATGAATGATAAATAACTTAAATATTTTGAGAAACATAATTATTCGAAAAATCTAAACAGGTTTTTGTCCTTTTATTCCACTGGCATATAATTAAAAAATCAAATCTTCCTTTACTAAAATAATCAATTTAAGAAGATAGCTAAATAAGGTTTTGGTTTTAAATGAATATCAAGTGCAACCAAATCCTAATACTATTGGCTACAGATATACTACATTGAAAGCGATGTATGTTGGGAAAGGAGTATGGAGAAGGAAACATGACTTCCAACCTAAAGGACACAATCTATTGACATTACTACAGTGTACTTATATACTTATTAACCCTTTGCGGACGACGTCTTTGGTGTTGATATACATAAAGTAAATGATCGGCCACCTTATGAAAACGCTATCGCGGGATAGGTGGAAAACAAGCGTTGCAGGGGTAGGCCAAGACGGGCACATTCAGCACAGAAGAAAGGGAAAGTAAAGCTCGTGTCGTCAAGATTTTGATAGAAGAATGACCTTACTTATCAATGATCGTGTAAAAACATTATATTACAATCAGGTCCATACCTGAAGGGCAAGTCTATATAATATCCGACATAAAAAAAATTAATACATGACGTTTTAACATTTTGAGATATGCCAGACTTTCGGGCTTGTATGGGCATACCACCGTAAATGACGATACTGTATCTATCGACACATTTTTAAGACTTCATTAAAGATACAATGATGACTATATTCTTATAAGAGTTACGCCCCTTGCCACTTGCTCTGCCGCGCGAAACACCGTCCCAGCCAAGAGTTGCTCCTCATCCGTATAGCTTTTATTTAGTTCATCTGGTTGTAATTGGCACATTAACACTACGGCCCGCTCGCACGACATATATTGACTGCTTCCGTGGCGCAGTAGTTTACCAACTTGCCTTGTAAAGCGGAGATTCTGAGTTTCATTCCCAGACCACATAAATATTCGATTAACATATTTAGGAGCCAATATCACTGCTTTTATCAATTGCATATATCTATCTAGAAATTTAATGTCCACAAAGGGTTTTCTTTCACATCTATTAATCATCAATATGATTCAATAAATATCATAATTCCTTAGGAAAAAGCAATCTAACACCGTTTACATTATTGTTCACTTTGTAAGGGGAACTCTTTTGTGGTGTTTTCCTTGGAGATCCTCGAGGTGTCATACTTTGTTGTTTCTTCTCTAACTGTTCCAGCTCTCTCAATTCTTTGTATGCTTCCTCTAGAATACGTCGTTTCCAGTCTTCGTAAGCCTCTATTGGCGGTTCAGTTGGTTGTTCATTCTTTGATGTGTCAACATCCATTTTCTCACCAATATCTGAAATTAATTTTACATATTCATGGATGATTCCTCAATAAATATTACACAAAATTTAATTTATCAACACTAACGACCCGACTCCTGCGATCAAAAACGTAATTATGAAAAATGACAGCACCAACTAAATATACTATGTGATCATAGTGTTTTACCCCATAATTGTCAGCGATGTCGACATACATGTGTTGTTCCAGCAACACAAGTCACTTCTTGATATCACACAGAAGTTGTGTGAACAGACACAAATGGCTGTTATCAGTATCACATGCATGTTATGTGAGTGGACAGTAGAGTTAATAGGAAATAGAGGAAGTTTTGGCAAGATGTGATGAGGTGAATGTGCTTCTGGGACTATAAAATGTCTTAGTCTCCCATAATAAATAACACATGGATGTATGGTTTTTAAATAAATAATAAATTACGACATTTTTATACTTACCATTTTGCAAATTCTTCTTATTTCTCTGGCCTTTCTGCTGTTTAAGAGATGAAAATTTTTGATCAACAAATTTACTCCATTCTGCATCTAACTTTGCCCACTGCGCTGGTTTCAAGCATGACTTCACAATCACTTTACTCTTAGATAACTTCACTTTACTAATTCTGTAATACAAAGATACTTTTATGGTTTTGTATAACCTTTAAATTTTACGAAAAAAAAAAATTATACCTGCAAGCCTGATAAACAGCCATACATATATACTGAGGAAGATTTAAATCAACTTTCTGGAAAGGTCAAAAATCTTTTTAGACTATCTAATAAATCTAACACAAATACTCATATTAGTAATATTACATATGAAGTACAGAAAAACTTAAAAATGTTTTGTTAAACATTAAGAAAAATGATCTGGTCTTTAAATATTTATACATGTACACATTTTTATTGGATATGAACCAAAAAATTTACAAATATTTTGTGTCTGTTTTGGTATCATCATCATAATTAAATTGCTTTTACCATTTTAGCTGTCTTTGTATACTCGTCAAGAATCTGCCCAGCTAGCTCTTGCATGTTAGAACATTGCAGAGTTAGACATAAAGCAGACATTGTTAGCTTATTACTGTTTAATTCCAAAAGATTCTCAACAATCTTCCTTGTGTTTAAGTAAGTAGGTTGTTTTAGTCCTGAATATTTGATTGTAGTTTTCTGAAAAGTAAAATTAATAGAATTTTAAATTTTCATATTATAACTAACTGAACTGATGAATCAATAACAATTAAGATTTTGTTTCATATCTTTCATTAATTACAAGACAAAACCCAAAAATCATCTAAACAAATATTCAGAAAATTTGCTAGAATTGTAATAATTTAAAAGTATAGTAATTTCAAGACCATGTTAATAATTAAACTTTTTTATTTTTATAATAATTTATGTATAAATAGTTTTAAAGGCGAAAAGCATAGCATTCAAATTATAGAAATGTTATAATAAATTAGTACACTAACCACATCTAAATCTACTCCGCACATATTGGAAGCCAAATCTAGACAGATGACCATTTTACTTGTATCGGTTATATTACTGCCGGCTATCGTCTTAGTTTGAAGTAGACGTTCTAATTCCGCTGCCTTCCTAAAACATTAAGTATATAACGACATCTGATTACATTATAATGATTTAAATGCCTTTTTTAAGCTTAACTATATACTGGCCCAAAATAGGCCATAAAGCTCTATACAATAAATTTGATTCATATTAATTTGTTATTCTGATAAATATTTACCTCAAAACTTTATCTTCATCTTTAAGTCCTAATTTAGAAGCTAATAATTGAAGTGTTTTATTAGACATTGTTTGCATTAAAATTACAGTAACAATTCCCTAATTACAAGTTCGCGCCTTATTTTATATTGACAGTTGACATATTTTTAGTAGCAACAGATTGTAGATAACTGTTAATATATATATACAGATAAAGTATGTAATAGTGTGTATTTCATAAAGTTTTATTTTCCAAAAATTATAATACAATGAAATTATTTATCTTTTATTTAAATTAGGTATTTTGAATTTTGTCAGAGACCATTACTCAATTACCTAAAATTTATGAATAAATTAGCAGCCTCATGACAATAATTATATAAACTAATAACTTTTTGTAATTATTAATATGTCAATTATAATTTCAAAATTTTTCTTTGTATACTTGAAAATTTGTCTTGTAATTATATTACACTTACACCGAGTAATGTGTAAATAAATTAAAACTAAAAGTTATTCATACAGAATACATATTTTCTAATATAAAGTAACTCTTACATAAATTGTAAGATATAAAAGGGGATGCATTAATTATAAACAGTACTCATACATTTAAAAATACCCTGAAATAATTTTCTAATTACCTCATTTTTAACTTTTTCATTAAAATAAGAGAAAATGTAAAATGATTTAGACTAGCGCGTTAATTACATATTGGATAATAAGTAAGTTTCATGGATATATTTATGGATATATTAAAAGTTTCTGTAATTAATAAGTAAATGGCACTGATTATATCAGTTGCAACAATCTCGATTTCAGTTGACCACGCCCCTTTATCTCGATTTACTGAACTCACCACTATAAAACACCTTCCGTAATATCACAGTAGGCGACATGTTGATTTTTTTCTGTAGGTTCTGTGAAGCCGATACGGATCGCTGTCATTGCTACAAAAATGTCTTTGTAGTTATCAGGGTGTAGGTCATTTAATTGTAGTCTTATTAACTGATACGTGCTAATTTACTTAAGTTAAACGTATAATAAAGAGAAAGAAGAGGATCTGCTCCACCCGAATCAGGGGTGTGTATGAAGTGATGTTCGACCGATTTAGATTTGTATCAAAATAATCTCAAGCTATTTATAAATATTATTTTCTTAACTTTTACTTATGTTCAAACGTTAATAGTACCGTCTGCTCTATAATTAAACTGTGAAAGTTTATAAATATTACAGTATTACATGGTGGACTTGTGAGATTAGTCGGGTCATTATTTTTGAAGGTTGCCATTTTTACGCTGAATATATCCGTGTGTGATGATTTTGGGCGTGATCGCAGCACTCGGAAATGTAATTTACATGGCTCACTAGAATATCGTGTACTGTGTGTCAGTGATATCGCATAGTCCGTATCCGAGAAATCGTTGGTACATCGTACGTGAGTTAAACGGTGGTGTGGTGCTTTCAGGTAGAGATGCGAGTAGTGGTTTCGTTACATTCGAGATAATATCAGTGCGGTTGCGGTTGTGAGGACAGTGATGATGCGGGGTCAGTGAAGGAGCAGCGCGGCACCACGGCTTCCTCAGTGGCGGGTGGCGCGCGGGGAGCCGAGTCTCCTTCGCAGGCCAACCAAGACACCGTGGACAACGCCACACCCACCTGCTGGTGAGTATCATTACAAATAATGATTGTACCATGACCTTTTATTTAAATTTATTCAGAAATTTTAAGTAAAAATAACCTTTATATCTATGGTAATACATCTCAACTATGTCATACAGATAGGCAGTGTATGTATACATCTCTTGCTTTTAGCTGCACTCTGTTTTCTAATACTCTGATAGTGTACACCATAATTACATTATTGATAAGAGGGCACATTCCAATCCCCTTAGTATTCTGAACTTAAACTTTTTTGTAATTTGCATTGGAGATAATATGAGAAAATTAGAGAATTATTGCTGTACAATTGACTAGTGTGTTTATATTTATTTTACTTCATTATATTTATAATGTATATTAATTTTGTAATAATTAATTTATATTGCTCATACTATGTATTTTATGATACTTAAGATATAGTTGTAATTAATGTCTATATAAATAGGTAGAATATCTGTTAGATATAACAGTTTTTATAATAACAAATATTTATATTAATATGCTTTATTAAATTTATTTACTGTTTATTTATTTTAATTTTATTAAATGCACTTTTTTTAGCAACATCTGAAAGCATAGTTCTAATCTATTATCCGAATAACTCATGAACAGTTATTTTTAGTAATTAGTAGTGTTTGACAAGTAAATTAATGCTGTATTTGGAAATATAGGATCATCTTTGTTTATATATATTGCACCACTTTTGTTTTTAAGCAGCATTTAAAAGCATTATAATTGTGAAGTAAAATGGATATTATAATTTACTGTTTGATAATAAATCTCTTATTCAGAGTGACTATTGAAAAGAAATAGAGTTGAGGTGTGTGGTAATTTTACTGTTGCATTCTTTTATAATATTGTCCTGTCTTGGTTAATTGTCCATGTTGTGCCATGTATCATATTTATACCTAAATAAAATGCTATTTCTAAGAATTCCTAATTATTAAAAATATATTTTCTTTACTATATAACCTCATTCATATCGTGTAAAACTTTTTTTTTATTTATTTGTGTAAATGTATTGTTATTTAACCATACATTTTAAATAAATATCTTATTGTCTCATTTTTTATCAACATAAAAACAACAACAATCAACCTGTTGCATTGCTGTAATAAGCTTATGTTATAGATTATGTATATATGCAGAAATACTCAAAAAAGATTTGTAGATATATTTTTTACTAATTAAAAAAAAATTATCTGCTTCTTTGTAGTTACAACATAATTTTATTACAGCATTTTTTATTACTAACTTGTAATTATGAAAAATAGTAAAAACATAATTTTATTAAATTATAACACAACCATTTATTTTACAATGTTAATTTTACTCTTTTATTTCTACCATCCGCTAAAAAACAACAAAGGATTATTGGAATACACAGGTTCGTTGTATAATGTAGTATACACTTTCATAGAAGTTAAACTTTTAAAGGCATTATCAATGGTACCTATGGTTGAAATATGTTTTTACTCATTTGAATTATTCAATGAAAATTAATTTTATTAAATGTGAGGGTGTTTCCAATACCTCCGTAATTTTCCACTTGGCTTGTAATACTGAGGTCCTGGATTCAATTCCTAGATATGTAGGAGTCTGGACTATGGTAAGGTTTTTTAAAACCACTCTGATAGCAACCCGTTAATGTCAATCTTACGCCATAACAACATTGTTGTGTTCTGGCCATCCATACATGAGAAAGCCAGATACATTCTGGGTGACCACACTTTACAGCCTATGGCATCATTGACACCAGATGAAATTGAGGCGAAGTGTTAGCCCATTGCCAATCATAATAAAGTAATAATTCTTCTTTAATCAAAGTAAATAAAGTTCTTACATGGGGCGCTTCTATTTTTTAGTTTCTAAAAAAAACCAAAACTTCATGCAACTTCACACGGCCTTGTTACATTATCTCTGTTTACACATCATTCAGAAGCGCCAATTATGTATTTAAATGTATGTTGGAGTTATTTTTAGCACACTGTTTAATGTTCTATACATAGGCTTACTGAATTACAAATCATTGTCGCGCGAACACGAGATTTGTAGACGAGACAAAAAAAGCGTTACGCATCCGGCCATCTTGAGTTGATGATTTACATAAATATTGTACCAAAGTATTTCTGCGTGTTCATTTCATATAACGAAATTTTTGGAAAACACACATTGCCCAGAGAATTAAAGTACAAACTATATAAGATAAAACTACTTAGAAAGACAAGATTGTTTTTTTTTTGTTTATTGCTATTAAAAACTTAAATTGTTTTCATTGACAGACTGGTGATCTAATAAAACGTAGCTATTTTATTTTATTTGACAAACACATTTTTTATGTTTACACCTAGTTCTACTATTATTTCTCTATGTAATATGAGATCGTTTAATGACTCTGTTTGTAATTTTAAAAGGGTTTCTCACCAAATCGATCAAATGTCATAAAAAAAAACTTTTCATACTGTCACATATTTATGTAGTTTTATACAGACATATTTTAATTTCAGAAAGGAAATAAAAAAAATGCATTTTATTTTTAACACTTAGATCACCGTCTTCTTTGACGCGATGGATTTCGTTTTATTCGAGTAGTAATATTTCATATGTGAACGTAACTTTATATATTTAAATGACATGTGCTAGAGCTTAACTAATAACTATTATATTGCGTTAGTAATGAATAATCGATACACGTTAACATGTGCCCACATTATAAATTGTCGGCTGCTTTCAGGTGTCGGTCACCGGTGGCTCGCGTGGCGTTCAATGTGTCGAAGTAGTTTGTCGATTTGCTTAATGAATATACAGCACAGTTGAAAACACTAGTTATCTGATCCATATCCAATGATTGAAAATCAACGTAATTACTTTTTCTAATTTGGTGGTTTCTAATTATTTAAGTATTAGCTGAGCTTTTCGGTTTTTACTATGTTTAGTTTTGTGATGCGCTTTAGCTAGTAAAATTACTAGGGTAACAGAGACGACTGATTTATTTCACGTAGTTCCGAAATTAACTTTATTGCGCCTCTTCTTTTCCATAAAGTACATAGGCAGCGGTGAAGACTGGGCGAATCGCTGTGCTGAATATATATCGCACCAAATAATGTAACTCGGTAGATACATAAGTAAATTGAATGAATAAACTTTTATTTTAATATTTTAACTACCGCTAAATTTTTATCGGGTATCATTGAACATTAGATAAATTTCGTGCTCACTTTTGTTCGACGTATAATAGAGACATCTATAAATGTTATCTTTTATCAGTGAAAGCTTGCAAGTCAAAAGTTTTATTTAACAAAGCATTCTTAGCTAACTATAAATGAGGTTCATGCTCAACAGATGGATGCCTGATATATCCGGTTGAATGTCGAGATGTATTGTACCGGAAGCGCCTCATGCGTCGATCCCCCTGTACTGGTATTGTTGTCAAACACATTACCGGCTTTAGTTCAACCTGTGAGCTCACCGAGAAGTTAGGAATGTCCCCTCGCTAGAGTGCTAACCGTTGAAATGGTTTCTTTTCACTGTTTGACTACTATTAAATTCGAGTGTCTGCTTGTAGTATCAAAATAGATTTATACTTATTTCCAATTATTGTTTACACATACACAAAAAGAAACCAAAATTGTTTTCCCTTTTGTTACGAGTATTACCCAAAAAAAAAAAAAATGGATCGAAGTAGATGGGACTGTCACTGGCAGATAATTAAAGATATACATATCTAAATAAGCTTCCTTCGTGGCGCAGAGGCTTACCGCATGCCTTGAAACGCGGAAGTCCCGACTTGGATATCCCGGGCCTCAGGCATAGCGGAGTCTCGACGATGGTAGAGATTATCGAACCCGTCTGGCTAGCTACCACTCTCAATGTCAACCTGCCGCCACAACAGCACAGCTGTTTAATCAATGTAAATTAATAAAAATTATACAACGGCAGCACGACGACTGAGGGATTTCAGCCAATCGTTTATAAAGTACACTACATTTTATCTTTAACAGAAGCATGTAGCACTTAATAACATGAAATGTGTCCACTTCAAAACGTTATCACTGTGTTAATTGGATTTGTTGTAGTATAGTGTATTGTCAATTATACGTGAGATAATATTACATAGTGTCGTAATAATTGACGATTGATGTAGTTCAATTGCCTCTGATTATTCACTATCTCGAATAATTGCTTAAATTTTTTTATCGATGTACTATTGTTTAAGAATATTTATTGACACTAGGTTTATGGACATTCATTCAAGGTTCTCGTTTCTGGGTCACAGAAATTTGATACATTAATTAATCCTATAAAATAGGAAAATTTTTTTTGTTTAGAAAAAACTATACGGCAAAGTCGCCATGAAGGATAAAAAAAAGGTAAAAATTCATATATAATGATTTTTTAATGAACGTGCTTGCGTCAAAATAACGCCTCCTTTAAAACTAGTGTTAACGAATATACGATATAAATAACCCAATGACAATAGCACATGGTTTAAAAGTAACTCGATTTATTAGATTAACGTCATTGTTTTTTTTTTGTATATAGACTAGCGTCTGACCACGATCCCACCTGATTGTAAGTGATGATATATAATTAATGACGTAGTCTATAAAAGTAGATCGTACTAGTCTAGAAACCTATACACTCTTATTGTTATTACATATTCGTTATCCAACCAGTCTCATAGCCCATGAAAAGTTTTGCACGCACGGTATACACTCGGTCGTTCAGTTAATAAGAACATAGCCTTACCTGCTGGATAAACCATTCTGGTTCTTAAATAATAAAAAAATATTGTTTTTTCAAATGCATTAAAATTAATTTGGTTAACTTAACTGGCTAGTACTCTACAATAGCAATTTCTTTTTATTTTAAAATGTCTTTCTTTAAAAAAATTCGCTAACTAGATTCAACAACTTCTTTTCAAAAAGTACTGCTTGTTACTATGCTAGAATATACTAAATCAAACACTTTTTTATTTCTAGCTATATTCTAAATTACCAAAGTTATGACCATAATGTTGTTCAACTCCTTTGATCAGCAGGCGTATTATAGTGCATAATCCTCCGGAGATAACCAACATCTGGAATATATGCGAACGCGAAATGATTCACCGGTATTTCTCCTCGCGATTCGCCGTAATAGGGTGACTACGTGGACTGAAAAAAACACTGCGTATTAATTACTAGTATGTATGAATCTACTGCCTGACCCATCATTAAAGGACGATGACCATTCGAAGCTGTATTATAGGTAGATGGTTTAAAACAATTTTTTCATTTAATTTAAATTCCAAAGGTCCTTCATCATTTACTTTTCTATTTCGCTTTTATGAAAATTTTTTTCGTCGATAATAACAAGAGGCTTTTTTTTTCAATTCATTTGTTTTTTTATCTCATGTATGTCAAAGAATTATATAAAATATTACTCGACCATTATTGTGACGTAACATACCCTTTATCTTTTGTTTGCTTCAAATGTTGCGCAACGTCTATGACAAGGACCCTTGTCAATTGTTTTTTTTAGCCATAATCTTAAAAGTAGGCACCAAATTTTTTGTGGTTAATATTTAAATCGTCTACAATTATTTGTAATTTGTACATGTTTGCCTTTCAAAAGTATTGATACTTAATTTAATATATGAATTAAACTTTCAGTCTGTATTATTTAGAATTATACCAGATACATTTGAAAAAGAGGACATCGCTTGGGATGTTTTTAATTAACATCTAAATCGATGGTAAACCACATTTATAATATGGGGCCGTAAAGAAAACCAGAATCTGAAATAAGTTTTTGTTCATATGCATAAACACAGGGTATTAAAATATCAATTGATTTTCGAATTAATAGTATTGAAAAAAATGTTGTAACCCTTAGTAACTAACATATACCATTAGTACTTTTTGCACTCAGAAGTCGAATCTCACCACACTATTTTTTGTATCAACAGCAACACTGACTTTCTCTTACAATCTGGTTAACAAATGTACAAGTTAATACATGTAAAAAATTCAAATAAAACGATCATTTTCATTTTTAATTAAAAAAATGGTGAGAGATTGTTAATTCCCCTATAGGATAGTTGGGAGCGCAAATGGGTAATTTTCTCGTTTTAAGAAAATGGTACAAAACGTATCGGAAAATTTATTACAACGTATGGTCACCCTTATACTAGCTATCTGTTTTCCTTACGGGAGCGTATTCAGTCGGGTTGCTTCATGAACGACTGAATCTTTAGGTATTTCTGTAAACATTGAGTCAGTTTTTATTCGGCACTAATCTAAGCATTTGCATTTTTGTTGTGCAGGTCAGTTAGGTACAGTGCCAAAGCGTGACATAACTACAAATATGTTCTGTATATTATCGTTTGCAAAGCCGCTCTATTAAGAGTAAAAAGATTTTATAAAGAGCCGAAGATGGCTTTAAAACTACATCCCAAACGACAGGAGTGATATACTTAATTCTATTTATCTGTTGCATCGTAGTAGCGCTTCTATTGACGGTTAATAGTAGTAACAGTTTCCATATAATTTTTTATTTAAGAGAGAGAGAGAGAAAAAAAGAGTCTGGTCTTAGTTACAAATTAAATAGTTCATAATAGTCTTTAATAATCTGTCAGCTACTAAGATTCTGTTGCGAATATGCTGAAGTGTTATTTTAATTTGATACTTTTATTTCGAGGATGTTTGTTTTAATGAGCACCGCTATCTTGTACTCCAACACACGTTGAAGAAATTATTGTGCAATGTGGATTTAGAATATTCGCCGGTTTTCTAGAATAACGACACATTTCGAAAAGTACAGTTTTACAGTAGGCCCTTTTCACGTTTTATATTTTTCCATCGTTTGTTATATCTAAACATATAAATCACACATCCTTCGGAAATACTTGCATTTGTTTGTTATTTCATTGAACACAACTCGATATTAAATAAAATTAAATTGCTATACAC